>VZTO01024017.1:18326-164538 GCA_013400615.1 Syrrhaptes paradoxus
TGCACCTCCCCAGAAGGTATAGAGCAGAACACCACTTGCGCACCTGCTCCTTGAACTATCCGCCCTAAACCCCTGAAATCTCTTTTCATAGTTCTCAGGCTCCTCTGAGCAATTTCATCACTGCCCACCTGAACTATGAGTAGCGGGTAGTAATCAGTGGGGTGAACCAGCTATGGGAGTTTTCTAGTTATATCCCTGACCCGAGCCCCAGGGAGACAGCACACTTCCCTACGGCTCAGCATATGGGAAGTGTTAGTGCTTTCTAATAATAAGTCCCTTGCACCAGGAGTGCTGGCCTGTAAGCAAGCTATCTTTAAATACCTTTATAGTATTGAATATTTTTAATGGAATGCAGTATGTGACTTCATCTGCACTTAAAACTCCTTATGTTCCCTTTTTCCCCACAGAAAATTCTGAAAGATGGAGTTGAGGCTATAATTTCTTTTGAACTTAGAAATAAATGTAGGTGTCCATATTCAAGTTAACATTGTTGAAAAAATTATTCTGTTGTGAATACCTGTTACTTCTGGATACCTGTGATGTTCTGTTTTGCAGATTTTTTTGTAAATAAACTTCTCTTTGTGGAGATTTTCTTGTTTTCTGCCTATCGCTACTTACTTTTATATAGTAAATAATGAAGATTAGACTGTTAATCTAAATTACTTACAAAATACTGTGTTATCCAGGCTTATGCCATAGCATTTTGACATTTTTTTCATGTAAGCTGATATTACTAATTTAGAATCAAGTGTTAAATGTTTTGCAAATTGTTCTCCTCTTCCCTAGTTGGAGCCATCAAATGATTTCAGTTCGTGAGGCCAGAGCTATTCCAAGACCTGATGCTATTGAATGGAGAAACAAATTCATGTGTGTAGAAGGTAAAATGTAAATCTGTGTTATGATTTTTAACTGTTAAGGCACTAAATGCATGAATCTCTCAATTTACTTTGATTGTGTTTTAATAATGCACACATGTAATATATTTATGTAGAAAATTAAGTTTAACCAATGTAAATAGTTTTGGAAACAGTCTCGCCAAGAACATTTGAGAAGGAAGCTTTAAGTTCTATAGTGTTTAAAAATAGTTCTCCTGACCTTTTCTTCAAGAGCACTCATTGCCCTGTTACTTTTGGAACAGGGATTAGGACTTTGACAAGGAATGGCCCTGATGACAGTGTGTTTTCCTGCTCTGCAAAAATAGTCTTCAGTTTTGCAAAGACTGAGCTGCTGAAAAAACACAGCAGGCACATATGCAGATTCCTCTCTAAGAATATTCTTTGTTCTAGAAACATCCTGACATCCCAAATCCTAGCAGTGACTAGATTATGCGTATGTCGATCCCCTTGTGGCTACTATTTTTGGCTGGCTGATGAAAGTACAGTTTTTGCAGAGACTATATGATGCCTTCCAGAACTGAAGGGTAAAACCCAGGCTAGCTTTCGGAGTTGCAGGTCTCAGCTTTCTTAGTGCAGCCTGAACTGGGCAGTAGGACTATACAGAGAACCTATGTCTTGTGCTCTTGATGCCTTTCAACTGCCATGGGGAGTCTACATGGAGAAGATGAACAGTTAGCATGTGTAAAAGATGAAGTGTGGACCGGGGAAAGAGAAGATAATAGACCAAGAGGACTGAGATGTTAGGAGGATGAAAAGAGAAGTTGGGAAGGGACTGAGAGGTGCTCTGTAACTGGAAACAGCACAAAGAAATAAGAAAGGGGAGTGAGAATCAGAATGCAGCAGGTAAAGGGAAATTAGTTGGACAAGGGACTGTGGATAAGGAAGTAAGGTGGAATGGGAGCAGAATTCAAAGTAGGCAGTTTTGGACACTATGGTGAGGAGGGAAGGTTTGAATGGGAGACGTGGCCTGGGCCCCAGCTCTAAATAAATGGAGGCTACTAGGATGATGATATCAAGGGCTGAAGTTTTAGGATAAAAGAGGAATGGAACTTGGACAGGAGCCAAATGGTATGGAAAGAGACAGAGAAAATCTTTCTGGCAGGGAAAGGGATAAGGCAGAAGACCTGTGACTGGACATACATTCCTCAAGATTGCTGGGGGTGGAGGTGCACCCATGTGTGTGTACATAATTTCCTGTGTTTGTGCTGCTCTGTGCAGAGAATAAATACCTGCTGTTGAAGTTAGTTATTCTGTGTCCTAGAACTCACCAACCTGGCCATGATCATATGGATGTCAATGTGAAGCTACATGGTGGGATTCCTGTTCTTTATTTGACTTTTGGGGAAAAAAATCAACTACCAGTCCGAGGGAAAAAAATACACTGAAAGACAACCACACACTTGACTTTGCAGTCTCAGAGTTGAGAAATGTGAGAATGAGAGTATCTGCACAGCTGACATGATTTGGGATAGGGTAGTGCAGTCATTGCCAAGGATCTGGTCTGAATGTGGGAGTTGGGAATGCTGGGCAGCTGTGTCTGCTGCTGTCACATGATGCTGATCTGCTGTGTTGCAGGGGGCCTGTGTGTTTCAAGCTCTCCTTTTTTATATGACATTACAAAGGCGTTGAACAGTTAGGTTTTCTTTCTGTCAGGTTGGAAAATAGAATATCAGCATACAAAATAGGAATTTTAGAATTTGTCTTACATGGGCTTGATTACATATAACTTTTCCTTAAGAGTGCTTTTTGCATTTGAACTGTTAAAGAAGCAAAATTATCTATAGCTGATAGATTATCTATAGCTGATTCCTTCCTGTTACAGCATGCTTCAAGACTTTATGATGGTGTTTAGCCTAACATACGAAGTTTTTACTTTAAAATTAGAAGAGAAAAAATTCATTTCCTATTTCAGCTCAAAGTAGGCTTCATGTTTATAGCAGATGTTAACCTGAAGTAGTTTAACAAAGTACATAGATAAACTTCTATGTAATTTGAGAAGAAGCTTTTAAAAGCTAGCTAAACATGTCAGTGTATTCTGGTTTCCAGGTCTTTGTCAGATTTTCCAGTGAGTGGACTAAAATTTCAGTAATTGGTATTATGGCATATATTTTTTTAATATTTTAAATATATTTGTTGATAGATTACACAAGTCTGTGCCTGCAAGTTGCCATAATTCTACATGTACCACTGCATTTAGGCTCACTCAAAATAAAAATTATGTCGTTTTGATTTTTATTAGCCTTAAGACTGATTCTGACTTGTATTTCTGCTGTTAGAGAAAGAAATATAGTAGAGATGCTCTTCTCAGACAGTTTAAAATCCAGCAGGCTATTGCCAATATGGGACTACAGAAAACACTGCTTTTAGCTAAGGTGTGTGAACATTCCTTGTCAGAAGCTCTAAATTCACAGTGACTACTCTGGTTTGAGTTTAAATCTTGTCTATACCAAATAACATCATACACTCTCTTGTTGGAAAAAGATACAGTTTGGAAAAGCTAGAAAAATGGCAATTTTGTGAGACAATTAAATGGAAAGTGGATCAGAAGCCGTCTAAGCTGCGCTTGATTCATGCTTGTACTGTTAAATCTTTCAGATCCATATGTTAAAAATAATTCTAAAAATAATTTAAAAAATAATTCCTCAGGGCTTGATTTGCAGCAGTTCTGAAGTTTTATGGTCTCCTGCATTTTCATTTGGAAAGATGATCCCCTTTAGCCTTTTCCTCAAGCATCAGTGTTGAAGTTGTATTACTTTTTGTCTTTTAATATTCTCTTCTCTGTGTGTGAACAAAATAATTTATGGACTCTCACCATCATGATGGTTAGAAAATGTAGTGGTGTAAATAGTAGCTTATTGCAAAATTACGCTTGCTGTGCTCCAGGGAATGAGTTTGTCTTTTGAGACTCACTAAATATGCAGGGAGAATAAAAGGAAGATACAAGTCAGCTTTTGTGACTAGAGTACCTTTTTTTCATGCTGACAGTTTCAGAACATTGTACAGCTTTGCTCTTGTTGCTTTAAATATATATATATGTCTTGAGTCAATATAAAGTACATAAAGGTCCTAGCATTAAAGAAGTAGTTAACATCATGTTTAAGACACACAAAATAAATGCTGTACTACTTTATATGGTAAGGTACATGGAATTTTTAGTGTCAGTAAATCACTGTGTCAAATTATGTGACTGACTTTAGAGGACTATGTACCTTTTCTATGTGATTACAAGGTTTTTTCTTCCTGTCTAAAGTGTATTGTGCATTCTAAAGTAAAATAAATTTGCCTTAAACATCCATTGAAAACTTTATGGGTAGTTTGAAGAGAAACCTTTTAGAAACCTACCAAATACAACATTTATTGCATTAAAACAATTTCTTTGTGAATTTAAATGGCATTCAGAAATAAAAACCCAGTGCCATGGACAGTGTCCCAGATTTGAAGTCCCGGTCTCCATACCGGCATAAGCCCTTCTGATGTCTGTTTAATGCTTTATTTTACTGTATGTCCCTATCTGAACAAAAGCAATTAATAACCAACTAAACAAAAAAGCTACCTGATCTAGCAAATACTTCAGTGGTTTTATGTCCTTTAAGGATTTTTATACATTCTGCCAGTGTGAAATACACCATGTTACTTAAGCAGTTCTCTAGTAAGGCAGAAAATACTATAAAACCTGTTTTGTAGCGCATTGTAATGCATAGTCTCCGCATCATTATTTTTTAGTATCTATTGCTTTAATATTGGCAACTCTATCAGTAAAAAGGAGTACTTTTTTAATACTTAAATTTAAAAAAAAAAGTTTCAAAGTATTAATTTAGTAAGAGAACAAAGGGCAAAACCTTATATAAAGTTGTTGTCAGTTAGAAGGTGGAAACCCCAAACTGTTAACTTATGAACAGATATTGTAGAATGGGTATAAACTGATAAAATATATTTTTACAGCAGTTGATACATCATCTTATACAAAAAGTTATAGTAAATATTTTACTGTGCTTCTTGTATTTCACTGAGTAGCTGTTGAGTCTAAAGTGAGCAGTTCCAAGAGGCACATGTAGTAAGTTTCAAAACATTTTAATACGCAAAATCATATTCTGATGTGTCATCACAGACTATTAAGCCGTAACAAATAATTACTGATGCATAAATTCAGCCCAATTTCAGTGTGCTTCAATAGATATAACAACCTAACTTTCTTACCACAGAATCCTGGAACAGTTTAGGTTGGAAGGGACCTTAAAGATCATCGAGTTCCAACCCCCCTGCCATGGACAGGGACACCCTCCCCTAGCCCAGGTCGCTCAAAGCCCCATCCAGCCTGGCCTTGAACACCTCCAGGGATGGGGCATCCACAGCTTCTCTGAGCAACCTGGGCCACTGCCTCACCACCCTCACAGGAAAATATTTCTTTTTAATATGTCATCTCAGTGTACCCTCTTTCAGGTTAAAACTGTTACCCCTTGTCCTCTCACTACACTCCCTGACAAAGAGTGCCTCCCCATCTCTCCTGTAGGCCCCCTTGAAGTACTGGAAGGCTGGATTATGCATTCTATACCTTTAGAGGCTAAAGGGTTGGGGGCTTTTTTTTTGGATGAATGTGATGCAGAAATAAAGATTGAGAAGTAAAGTGGAATCAACCACTCAAAACACTCTTGGGAAGCAATGATATGTTGACTCTTCTGGGTTTTGTCTGATTACCTGCTCAGTGAAAACAGTCTAGCTCTGGGGTTTTTTAACACTTTTAATGTTTGTGTTTGATCTTGCAGAGCCCTTTGATAGAACAAACACTGCTAGAGCTGTACATGAAAAACACAAGTTTGATATTATCAAAGCTGAATTTCTGCAGGTAAAAAGCACATCTGATTTAATTTTTCCAGTCACTTTGGTTTTTAAGATAGTTATGGAAATACTAGTCATTTTCCGAGGTTTGTGTTATGACTATTTTTATGCTTTGTACTACATAAATAATAGAAAAGTATTTTTAAAAAAAATTAGTGGAAAATTATTTAGTAAATTTATTAGTCTGCCATTAAACATCAGGCTTAAATTGAAAGAGTACCTGAAATAGAAACCCTTTGTCTTAGATTTTCTTGTGTGTGTAAAATTCCAATGATGGTTAATAGCTTTAGAATTACAACTTTATCTTCATTCATCATTTCTTCCTACATTAATAGATGGTGTTTTATAACTTCTTACTATTCTTTTTTAAGAATCTCACCACCAATGGTTTTCTGCTGGTTTTTGACAACTAAATTAAATCGGTACTTTTCTTCAGGGAGACCACACTCATCACTTTAGAGCATGAGAATTTCAAATTGGAGCTCTCACTGTTCCAGTCAGTGGAGGAGGCAAGGACAGTATGAAGCAAGGAAAGATTTATGCCTTGGTTAAACATCCTTTTTATAAAAATCCTTGCTACCAACTCTCTTTTGTGCTTGTCTTCTATCATAGGCACTGCATTTGGAATTAATAGCTCAAATTCTAGTTTTCTGAAATCTCTGACTATTCATAACGTAGTTATGACTACGGATTAGCGTGCAGAATTGACTTCCAACTTTAACCAGTTGGACTCCCCTGTTATGCTGTCATTGAAGGCTCCTGTTTACTCCAGTTATTCAAGTCCTTGAATATTTTGATGGCTTCTCCAGCAAAAAGGAAATCAGTGCCAGATACTTGTAATAAAACAAATGCTGTAAGGTGTTGCCTTAGTCAGAAAAGGATATCTTATTTGCTTTGTAATTCTGTTCAGAAATGTCATTTTCTTTCTATTTAACCATGTCAGCATACAAAATACTGAGCTGTCCACATACTTTTACATAAAATATTTGATTTTGTGAATCAGTTAAAGCAGTGTTTTACAAAGTAATTTGGACTCTCTCACTGTTCTGTGAGATCAGAGTGAACTTCTCTTTTCAGAGTTTTCAATTAAAAATTTGGTTTCAGACCTGTGTGATTTTCTGAAAAACGCACAAGCAGTTGCTTGATCCTGTCTGTCTGGAAACCTATATAGTAGAGTGTTACTGCACTGAAAAAATTTTCTCTTTGCTAGGAACCATAAGGAATGACCATTGCTTAAATCTGCAAGTGCTTACTAATATCTTGCACTTTTTTTTAAGAAACCTAAGGAATCTTTTTATATTATTGCCGTTGAGAGATTATTCTTCCTGTGGTTTTCATTACACATTGTGGTTTAAATGAATTCTGCGTAAAGACAGGAGCATCACTGCAGTTATTTGCAGGTTCATGGCCTAACAGATGTGACAGATGTGTTCTGGAATTCACAATACAACACAGAAGAAAATTGAAATTACCTATTTTAAAAACACAGTCAAGTTCTGGAAATGTCAGAGTATAACAGCTTGCATCAGGAACTTCAACATGTGTGAATTTGAGACAATTGTTTTGCAGTCAGAATATCAATATAATACGTAAATAATGTTAACATCGCAGTCTCCACAAATCCACTGTTTTCTTGAAAGGATGTACCTTCCTCTGTAGTTCATTGCGTTTTTGAGTACCTTTTGGATTTTTTTCTTCCCTTAAAAAAAAGACAAACCAAAACCACTCTCTTTTCAAGGGGAAAATTATCAGCCTTATTTTTGTGGATCTGTGAGGCTTACTGCTTACAATGGCATTTAAGTATTAATGGCAAAGATTATTTACCCTTTTAAAACCTTGTACTTTTTTCCCCAGTCTTGGCAGGTATTAGGAGACAAGAAAGACCTGAACTACATATTACCTTTAGGAACAGCCGTACAGAAACGGTAACTGACTTCTTTCAGTTTCTTCTTACTGGATCCTGCTGAAATAGAGAACAGAATCAAAATCAAAAGGCCATTACCCCATGGTTTTTTTATGAACTTTTTCTCTGTAAACTTTTGTTAAGGAAATGTTTTTAAGACAGATTGCGTATCTTATTATCGACATTTATTAATACAGCTCAGTCATTCAAAGATATGCTTTCTGAAAATGCTTGCATTGTTGACTTCTGGAAGAAAGTCAAACAGCAAACCACAAGAATAAATCAATTTCAAGGAAAGTATTGGAATGTACTGACTTCTTGTTTCCATAATGTGTGTAATCATTAATTTAGATACATTTAACCATGAAATAAAGACAGTCAGAGCTAAACAACATTCAAGTCTAACTATATCCTTTAGGCATTGTGCACAGTACACACTTCCTGATGAACAGATAGCCCATGCTTTCCATTTCCTTAATTGCAGTAAGCACTTTTGCTCAACTTGGCACTTCCCAGTTTTATTTCCCTTTCACATGGAACAACAAGCAACAATTTATGAAAATTAATCTAGATTATGGCTGATGGTGTTCTGGATATCAAGAACTGTAATCTAAACTGGAATCTTCAAACAGCAGTCCTGCTGCAAAGAAGTTGAAATAAAAAAGGACAAATATACATATGTGCTTCATATTCACACAGAGTAGGCAAGATAACTTTTTAGTGCTTCCTTTTACATGTTTGAAGTAGTAGCGATGTCTGCTTTGAAGAAAAAAACACAAAAAAGAACCACCACAAATGTAACACCCCACAACCTTACCACTGCTACAATAAGATGGGCTTCTGTTTTGATTTTGTGTAAATATATGTAAATTGGTCCACCACTGTAAATTGAATTTAAACAAGTAATTTAAAAAATTTTAGATTTTCAAAAAGAAAGTTGTGAACTGTCTTTTAGACCTGCTGTAGCACAATTTGTGCGTCTTATATATTTGTTATTGAAGACCAATGTTAAGTAAGTACAGTTTTAACAATCCATTTATGTCAAATTCCTATTTTCATTTAATATTTTATATGGTGTCCAGTGAAATAAAGTTTATATATGGAAGATGCATCTTAGTTGTCTAGTTTATGGTATTTTGTACTGCATATTTAAATTATTTCCTGTAATTAAGTAGAAGAGGAAATGTCATGTAAAGGTAAGGAGATGCTTTGCTAAAGTAAGGCCCCTGTTGCAAATCATAAAATTCTATATGGCTGTTCTGAATTGTGCCTGTGTACAGGTAAAAGTTTCATCTATTGCCATCTCTAAAGAGATAGTGAAAACCCTTATAACTGTATAAAATAACAAGCATTACCTCTTATTGTGCAAACTTTTAAGTTCTTCTTTATTTCAAGTTTTACAGTTTCACAGTTGCTGTGACATTACTTACTACACACTTTATCGTGATCTAGTCTAGGTAAGGTTTTGGCTTGCTTCTTAAAACAGCTTCCTTCTGCAATTTAAACTGTCTTTCAGTTTTAATCTGGCTTTAGCAAACCACTAAGATGCTCTCTCTCCATGCATATGTTCCCCTTCACTGCTCTCCCTCTTGTAAGGTGGTAGACTTAGTCTCAGTGAAATATGCGCTTTGACCTGCTTTATGTAAATGGAAGCACAGGTTTAGTATAGGATGATGTCTGGGTTCAAAGATCCTCTGCAAGTCCTAGGTGGATTTTGGGGAGAGGAGAGGGGTGCTCTTTTTTTTAAGAAGGTGCTGACTGTATCTTTGCCTAGAAAATGTAGAACTTTCCCAACGCAGGATAACTAAGAAGGGACATACATGTTCAATCTTGGCAAAAATGTGTTTCAAGTGAGCTGGATGAGAAGCACAAAACTTTATGCATGTCTATCTCTTAGGAGTTTGCATTGCATCATGTAAGTTGTCAACATATATCACACCTTGAATTACTGCTTTATGTTTCAAACCGCTTCTACCTAACTGGTCTGAAATAGACAGTTAAGAAAACTGGTACCGCTGTGCAAATCTGCAAAAATTGACCCACCAACTCAGTGATCATTTAATATAAACCAAGACCTGTAACTACAATGGCCTGTGTCTTTGAAAAGAATCATTTTGCCTTTTTTTTCTCAAGTTTATGTACTTCTGATAAGCTACATCTACAATCAGAATTAAAAAGTCTCAACAGTAGTTTTCCCCAAGTGTCTGGGAACAAGCTTGTTTGTTGCGTCCTCTCTAACAACAGAAAACTCTGCACTGATTTACTGTGTTAGCTAAGCAAGGTGCAAAGGAGTGTAACTTGGTTAAGTTTCTAGCAAAATAAGCTAGCGGGTAATCTGTCAAGATAATGGAAAATGGCAATGTTTGCACACATTAAAAAATAATCTGAGAGGTTTGGAAAACAAATTTCACCAGATACCACATTATATTATTCTCCTGTCAAAGCAAATGAGCAGCACCACTTTCTGTGGAAGTGCCAGACAACTGGAACAACAGTGAACATAATCATATTTGTTAAATGGTGGTCTGCAACTTTTGTCAGAAAACTTCAGATAAAACACTGCAAAATAAATTGAGGAGAGTTGACTAGGAGCTGAACTTTAACTTTGTATTCAGTTTGGCGTAGTCTGAAGTTTTTCAGAGGTTTAATGACCTGGATTTTCATCTAGTCTTGGCAGGTATCCAGAGCAAGAAATCCACTAATGGCTATCATAAATCTTAGTGTTAACATGAAGTTTTCACACACCTATCCTTTGGTGTGCACCCCAGCAGCAGTAGTTTTTCTGGGAGGCCTTTGGTTAAAGATGTTTTTCATGGCTGACCAAAGTTTCAGTGTGTGTGCAAGGTGCTAGTAACTCTGAGGCTTCTTACTGCCTTGAAATAAAAATGTTTTAGTTCAGCTGTGTTTTATTATTTTAGGACTAGTTATGACAACTCAATTTGGCATTGTGTTTGCCTGTCATTTCTCATCCTACACAATGTCAGAAACTACTAGTGTCTTATCCAGGATTTTGGGAACTCTAGTCTAGCAGTGCTTTTAATTAACAGACTCAGGTGTACGGGACGACCAAATGTTAGCAAGGCCTTCCTATTCAGTAACAGTAGTGCCAGCACTGGCAGGGTGCTGGCACATACAGAGTGTATGCTGTGAAACTTTAATTTTCTCTTTGAGCTGTCTTGCTCTCACTTCTCCTGAATGTGTACCTTAACGTGTTCTCACAGTATGAGAGGTTACATCCAAGAAATCTTACAGAGAATTCAATATAAACAAAGGGTGACATGGTTATTTGGGAGAAATGGGCAGCCATAATAAAAGGATGTAAGATAATTTGTAGATAACCTGAAGTCTGCATTTGTGAGCACTGTCCCAAATGCTTTTTTGGAACCAACGCTTTACTTGAACTTGGGTCACTGGACTCAATTCATAGTATACTTGGTGTTAAGTCCATCAGAGAATGTCACTCCTGATTTAATGGACTAGTTGCTCTGGGTTATCTCATGTATTTTTGTGTGTGTGTTTGTTTTCTCTCATCTGTGTGTGTTTTGATATAAATCTTTCCCTCATTGATTTTAAGGTGCTTTGAGGAAGAGCAGGTAAGAATATAATATTTTGGTTAACTCACAGATCAAATTAAGTTGTGAGAAGTAGAGAAGGGAGAGCACTAGTTCTGAATTTGAAGGTGCTTCCTCTTGCTGTGCTGAAGACTGAATCAAAACTTGTGCAATATATGTATGCTTTGTATATAAGCATTTCTAGAAGATTGTAATGTTCTTGTCTTCCTTGTGTAATGAATGTGAACTCCTCTACCATAAATTTCATTGTGCTGTGTACACTGTCTCCATGCTCATGATAAAATCTGGAGTTGAAGTTAGTATCTGTTTTCGAGCACACTTCTTTGAGAAATTATGCTCTGAGCTTGTAAACTGTGTACCTCAGTGAGTAAGTCAAGAGACCAGATAGGTTTTAGCTGTATTTACTGCTTAGGAAATTCTAACTTCCAGTTAATCTCTCAGTAGAATTTTAATTCAGCATTGCAGAGAGAGCCTGTACTCAGAAATACCCGTTTGGGTGCTTCTGTACTTATAATACAAGGAAGAGCTTGCTGATTGATTTATAACTCGCTATTTATTTGACAGGGGGAAAAAAAAAAAAGACAAAATGGTATTGGAGTTACACTGTGTATGCAATGTTCTATATCTGAAATAGCTTGGAAGTTCTTTATTTAGAATCAGAGTTTTGGTGCTTCTACACCTCTTCTAAATAATTTTTTTTAAAGTTACTGCTTTGGCATTACAGGTTGGAAGTCTTTCAATTTTGTATTAAATCCAGAATAACAAAGGGTAAGTGTGGTTTATCCTAAACCCTACGTGATGATGTAGTTTTGCCTGTGCTTTAAATTGAAATTGATTCAAGTCCATTAAAGGAGGAAATTTGAAATGTCGTGTGATTTAACACATTGACAAATTTAGGGGTTCAAATATGCTCCCTGTGTGTTGTTAAAAACTACAGTTCATCTGATACCTCTCTTATGACACGGTATTAATAATTACAGGCATGTGGCCTAGGCTCATCCACTAGTAATTGTATTTGACCTCTGTAGCTCAAATCTGCAGCACTCTGGGTCCCCTGGTGCACTCAGGGGTGAAACTTGCTTTTGAATATGCTAAATGCACCTTTTTTCACAAACCACAAGAAAACTGTCCTGCTTCATCTGTGCCATCCACCCTAAATTCACTAGAGCTGGCTTGGGAAGGTCTGTGGGGTTCCAGCTCCTTCTTCCCTGCTGCTGCCTGACTCCCCCATCTCATCAGCAGCAGCAGGACAAGGTGCCAAGCAGCCAGATTGATGGCTGTCGGGTTTTGCCACGTGTTCTGGCACCTGGTTGGTGCTAGGACCCAGGGTAGGACCGGCAGCGACTCGGCCCTGTAACTTCACTGCCTTCTATTTAAAGACTGCCCTGAGTCAGGAGAAGTGAGAGCTGCTGGGGATGACAGTTGCTTCAGGCAACCCTGGGGAGGACAGGGTCGGGGGTAAAAATCACCGTCAAAAGCCTGAGCTGGGAAGGGCATGGAGGGGTACCACGGCACAGAGGGAGAAAGGATGTCTGAGACTTCATCATTTGTAGAGGATGAAGAAGAGGAAGAGGAAGAAGAAGAGGAGGAGGAGGAAGAAGAAGAGGAGGAGGCTGTGGACCCAGAGGAAGCAGAGGAGCTGGCTAACAGGTATTGCCTCCCCAGGGACTTGCACCCTCGGGGGGGATTCATCCCAAAGCATAAATAGAAGGGGGAATGCCAGGATTGAGGCCTGATGCTGGTTTTAGTGCCTTTCCCCCTTCCCTTCCTCAACTGCTGCAGGTAAAAAGGAGGAGGGGCGGGGGGCAAAGGCTGTTAATAAGGGGGGTGTTTTGGATGGATACGGCTGTGATTGTTTTGTGCAGTAAGCGCCTGCCCCGAGTTCCCTGAAAGCTTTTCTATTTAAAAATCCCCTGGCATGCCAGCTCAAGTGGCATCTCCCTCTGCTCCTCCCTCTCTGGATGACTCTTTGTCACATATCCATCTTAAATGCTCTGCAGATTTGTTTTTCAGGGAGAAAATGGTCAAAGATTGCAATGGCACATTGAAATTTGTTCCTATTTATGGCCTCTTCTTCCTTCCCGTTTATCCCTCCCTCTTCAGTCTCTTCTTCCCCAAAAAAGGGAAAACTTGTTGTACACGCTCACCAACACTGGTCACGATTTGTGTGGCTGATTTTTGGGGTGGAATGAGGAATATGTTACCACTTTGATTTTTCTTAAGTTTTGGGTTTTTTTTCCCCTGATAACTCTTGCACAGAAACAGTTTGTTGTCCTAATATTGCACTCCTACTGTTAGGAAAATAACAAGAGAGACAGTAGCTGGGTGCCCAGTGCATGGCACTGGTCCCGTGCAGGACAGGGAGACATCTGCAACCCAACCCATGTGGCCAGACCTTTCCGGCTGTGCCGGTGCTGTTGGTTTCAAAAAGAGACCGTGAGGTCTGAGAGTCCCCCAGTGCATATCAGATCCCAAGATTTCTTCCTTGTCTTGAGCAAAGGCTATCAGTTTTGAGTGGATACCATAGGAAGAACCTAAGACAATTAATGCTGACAGTTTAAGGTATTTCCAGAAACTATTTTTTTAATAAATTTGGGTTATACATTTCCTAAAACCTTGATGCCATCCTGTGTTTACAAAACACTCCTGGTGTATCGCAATTCAAAGCACTTTCTGACCTTGCTGATGGTCAGCAGGAGAGAAAAAGCTGGCAGAAGAGAGGTGGGGGTGGGGAGCTCTGCGCAGCCTAACTCACCCTGAGTGCTGTGGGAACATTAGTCAACCAGGGCAACGCAGTCCAGCACTGTCGAAAAGACTCCTTGCAGAGCGAATGAAGAGCTAGTTTTCCAAAGAAGTGAGGGGACAACCCTGGTGTGTAATGCTACTTTTTTCCCAAGGGAGATGGTGACTCTTTAGTCTCATACTGGCAGAGAGAAGGGTTACATGCTGATAAACACTGCTTGCACATGGGTGTAACCCTAGGAGAAAACCACCTGAAGCCAGTGGAGTACAGCTACTCACTGTAGACAGCTAAGCACAACTGATTGGATATTTTTTAATGAAATCTGCAATTAAATGGCTAATAATAAAACTCAAAATTGTAAAACATAGGTAAGAATGGCCAACTTTTCCCTTAAAGAGAGGGAAATCTATGTAGCCTCACAGTTATTTACTGCTTGTGCTGGGAGGACAGCTTCTCCATGGGTACCTCTCAGAAGCTGCCTGCAGCTGCGTCTTGCGGCTGGCTGGCAGCCTCCACAATGCAAACTTGGGCATTGCGTCTCACCACTTAATTAAGTCACAGCAACTATTCCCTTTAGCTCTCAGTAATATTAAGCATTGCAGAATTTATCTCTGTCTTACTAATAATACAGTTCAGAGTCTACTGGAGACATTTTTAACAGCTGTGCTCAGTGGTAACTGAGTATATTTAAATCCGCTTGATTAGTTTAATTAAGTAAAAGGAGATGTAAAATTTTGGCTTTGGCACAAATATGATAACTGCACCAAGCACTCCAATAGCTTAGTAAAGCTAAATAAAACTGACTCTTTAACTGCTTAAATTTTGTTGTTGCAAATGTTAGCACGGTTGTTGAGTTTAAAAACTTCTCCTGTGCTAAATGCCTGGGCAGAGCACCTGGGAGCTGCTGGCTAAGCAAGAACACCCCAGGCCAAGCCTGTGGGACATAATGACTCAGGCTGTAAGATAATTATTTATTGACAAACAGGTTTTGAAGACCTGTTGCAGAACTGGAGTTTTTGTGTGTGTGCTTTGAAAATGTAGCTTAGAGGAGGTGTAACCAATATGCAAAGTTGGCTGAAGACAGCCTGTCCTGGACCCTGCTATCATTGATTTATTTTTAACAACCCCAAGCTCTCTGTTGCTTTTGTCCTCCTCCTCTGCATGCAGTTGAACAGCTCCTGGTTGTGCAACATTGCAGTCAGTGGGAAATTCCCCACTGGCTCCTATTTCCACCTTTCAAGCATGCTAAATATACTTACACCCATTTTATAAGAGAGTTATGGAGCAAGATGTCTGGCCCAAGGGCCAGCAACTGCCCGTGTGAAAGAAGCAGAAGAGCCTTGATGTTCTCCTAGGTCACCAGCCCCTGAGCCCTGACTGACCCACTCTGCTTCCACACACAGCAGCAGAACCTATTATAAAGATGGGATAAGGCATTGTATCTTTAGCAGCATAAATAACCCAATGGTCTTCAGAGGTTTCATGCCTTTGGGCATTTTACAATCTGAGATAGATGTCTCATGGCAGATGTCTTTTGTTTCTAGCTCCATGTGGAATTATTCGTCAAAATAGGGAAAATATTTTGGAAGAGTATATTGTGTTTTAAGGCAAACACGAGTGTGACGCTAATAGGATTTAATTTTTGTGTTTGTAACAGTGAGAACTAAGCCTAAGTACAGGAAAACAGTTTACTGGTTAACTGGAATATCCTCTAACAAGTGTGTGTTGGGTGAGCTGCTCTGTTCTGTCTCTCAGACAGTTCCTGGCTGATTTCCTTTCGCAGGGGGAGGTTTCTGGATGTGTCTGTGTGCATGGCTTACACAAAAATGGCTCTGTAGCCAATTTATATGTGTTTCCAAGTAGTTGGTTTGCCTGGAATGCGTGCGGGACTCATTTTATCTATTAATTTAATGATGACCTGAAACCAGGAAATGAGGGAAAAGTCCTGGGCTTCTGGAATTATTTGTTAATTTATTTGTTTTTTTAACTGAAGGATTCTTTCCACAAGAAGATAAGAGGTGTGGAAGCTTTAGAGCCAAGTCTAGCTTAGAGTGATTGGTGAAACAGAAGGAAGGAGAAGCACAGCAGAGACAGGGACTGTTTGCCATGCGGGGGATGCTGCTGCATCCCAGAGAGTGAGGGAGTGGAATGATGGCAACTGGGATGGTGGGAAAGAAGGAGTGGGAAGGGGAGTGCTGGGGATTTGTCTTCCCAAGGAAAGTTTTGCCAGACCCTCCTCAAAGCAAAGAACGGTGTGGGGAAATGGTGTGTGATTTTAGTTTCCTAGATGAAGCGGCACTTGCAGGGGTGAAGGGGCTGGCAGGGCTGTTCACCTGCCGCTGGCTGCAGGTCTGTGCATGGGGAAGGCAAGAGCGATGGGAAGCGGGGACTTTCCACTGCCCCACCTGCCACCAGAGTGTGGCAGGGCAGAGGCTCAAGCGAAAGGGCACCAGGAGCGGCTGAATGGGGTGAAGCACAGAGGCAGGGGCATTGCAGCAGGGAGCGGCACCACTGGCAACCCTACTGTGCATCCCACCAGCAGCCCACTGTGACTGGGAAATACACTTCACTCCGTGTTTGCTTCTCTTCAGCTTTTTAGGTAATATTCACTGAATCCTTGATAAAGCCCTAGGTTGCAGTTTGGATCTGAAGTAACACTCAGTCTTCACCAATTCCCTGTTAGGTCTCAACAAAGTGGTTAAATCACTGTGTAAAGATCTCCCACCCAGACCAAGGTGTTTGTTTGATACCTCTACTCCCTCCACGACCTGTATGGTGGAGAATCCAGAACACAGGGGCACGGCAGCAGCACCTGAAGCTGTGACCTGCAACCTTACCAAGCCATGACACAACCTGGTGCCTGGAAAAGAGACCAGCCCTGCAGTGGGTTGTGTCCCTTTCCAGGCATTTGCAAGCCTCAGGGATAGAATAAAGTATGTGAGACTGGCCCAACTCCTGTCTCCCAGCTACTCTTAATAAAAATCAGCTTTGTAGCAGAACAAGCAGCTGTCTTATTGCTTTTAGATAGTGATTTATTTGCATTTGAACAGCTGTGTGACCCACTGTGTTGCCAGAAGGGGCATCATTAAAACTGAAGGAAGTTAGCAGTCAGTTAACACGTGAAAGGCTGAGTTGAAAATAGTGACTTTCTGTAGCCCCTGATTGTTTTACCCTGAAGAAAGAGGATGAGCTACAGGCCTAGGAAATGCAGAGCAATGGGCAGAGACCTTTCTGAGCATACTGATGGCTGTAGGGGGAAAGGGGCAGCATGGTAAAGGCAGAAACTACAGGAATGTACAAAGCAAACACAGAAAAGTAAAATACTTTCTTCAACTGGGAAGGCAATTTCCACCTTCCCTGTGCTGTGCCTGCAGGGCTCGAGTAAGAGCCTTCAGGGAAGGAGAGACCCTGTCAGGGAGGCTTGACATCTCTGTCGTTTTATCTGGATTGTTTTCAGCTTGTGAGGTGTTATGCAGCAAATAGCAATGAATTTTGATGATACCAGGAGTGACAAGGTCTGATGTGAAGAGGATGAAGGGAGGCTCTGGAAGATTTTAGAAAGCTGGTGGGCTGGCTGTGGCTCTCTGCGATGGCGGTGGTGTAGCACAGGTGGACAGGCCTCACTCAGCGTGCCTGAACATGGCTGCTGCAGCAGGCAGGGAGGTGGAAACTCTTCCCTGGTATGGTACGTAAGGGAATGTGTGCCCAGCCTGCCCACCTGGACTAGAAACCTGAAATTCCAGCAGGCACAGCACTGATGTCATAGTGAGAACCAGAGGGCTGTGAGAAGCAGAGGGCGGTGATAAGAAAAATCTGGCTTTGAGCTATTATGACGGGAAGCACAAAACTGGTTGTCGGTGTCTTCAAGAATTATAGAACATTTGAGCGATGTCCTATCACACATGCTGACAGGACTGGCTGCGAAATATCTACAGGGAAAAAAGGCAGCACTGGCTTTTGTCCCTGGATGTCAATGGCTTCACGTCTGCATTTATGGAGCTGAAGCATTGCAAACGTCTTTTTGCAGTGGCAGACACTTCCTCTGGCTAGAGAGGGGTCTTTCAGCTACTGTGCAGCGTGCAAATTATATACAAAACTATAACAGCATGTTAAAGTGTATTGGGAGAAAATCCTTGACTTACATGTCTTCCATTATGGTCTTAAAACTATAAAGCATCACCTCGTTACATCGCAGAGGAATATGGACAGTGATCGCAACCTTGGAAATGAAATACTGATGTGAATAATTCAAGCTTTTTTGCATAGGCAGGACCAGAGCAGCCCCTTCTTATTCACAAATGTCAGCTGAAGTGGGAGTGCTGCTCTGATCTGTATGGGATTTTACTTAATAACACCAGGTAGTGCAGAAAAAATCAGTTAAAGAATATATGAGGATTATTTAGAAATCAAGAAGTCTAAAAAAAGATTGGGCGTCTGTTGTTGTGGATTCAAATAAGCCCTGTAAACTTCCTTAGTACTATTGCTATTGATTTACTTTTCTTTTACTTTACTTTTACTTTGCTTTTACTTTACTTTACTTTACTTTATTATGCCCAACTCTACCTAACGTTAAGCCATGAAAATGGCAAGGAAAAAGCTGTTAGCAAAGTTGGCATAGAATTGTTTGCTTTGCCTCTTCATCCGACCTGTAAATTCTACCTTATGGAGCTAACCTTGCTCAAGAGTACTACACCAGGGCAGATAATCAGCTCTATAATACTGGGTTTGTGTTTGTTTGAGAGCTGGTTTGGGTTTTTTTTGGCTAAGATGTGATCATTTAGTATTGCTCTGTTGGGCTCCCTTTGAACTGTGGGCGTTAGTCCAAGCTGTCATCCTAGGCATGGTCTCCAGGCCAGCCCAGTCACCACAACTGGCTTCAAGCCCCATCACTGGACTTTGATAACATAACTTCTTCCACCACTATTTGGTCAGGCTGTTGTTCCACATGGTGGCTTCAGTCTTCAGTTAGCACCGAGGACATCAGAGATGAGATGGTCTGTGCATCAGTCTGCATAGACCTCAGCGTGGGCCAGCCCTGGGGCAGCCCTTCTTGTGCTGTGTTCTGGAGAGCAAATTCATGGAAAGGTAAGGCCAGCACTTACAGTATCAGGATTACTTTTTTGTTTCCTATAGGGACTGAGCAATTTTACTGAGTGCCATTTATAAAAACTTAACAGTTCAGAGAGTTTGCTTGATGGAGCGATTGTGACTCTCCTCAGGATTTCCTCTTCTTCTCCTTTAAAGACCTCTGCCTTCTGCCAGGTGCTCGGCACCCTCCAGAGAGATGCCGACTGCTCCTCAGGGGTGTCCCCCTACCCCTGCAGCCTGCAGGGATCTCTGGCACCTGCATGGTGCTGGGTTGCAGCCTGTGGCAGTTGGTCAGCCAGGTTTCTGCTTCTCTGATCCCATGGTCAGGAGCCAGATTTCTTCACTCTTGCTGAAGAAGTGCTTTTTCCTAATCATCTGGAAAGTGACCCTTCCTTCTGTTCAGTGGAAGTAGGACACTGTGTGGCCGTAGGTTTGCATCCCATCATGAGAGTGACAGACCTCACCATTTTGTCTGCTCTACTGGAGCTTTGCCTTTGCCAGCAGATACTCTGCCCTTCTTTCCATCAGCTACTAACACAATTTCCCTAAATGAACTACTGTCTAATGCTTATTTTGATAAAAATAATATAAAAATTATTACTATGTCTTTTAATTGCTTTTGTTATTTTTTACACACTTATTTCTAAGACTGTGCATTTTTTTTCCCTAAAGCTTCCCAGGAAATTTTTCTCCAGCCTTTTTTTTAACTGAGAGAGATTTGGTTGCAGCATATGATAGCGTATTGATTACATAGCATAAGTTTAAAGATAGCTTTATAAAACATTGTTATTTCATTTGGGGAAGGCTCAGTGTATTTTTATTGTTGAATATATTCTAAATTACCTTGTTAAATATGTAGAGATCTTAGAGGATGAAACATATGAAAAGACAGTAGCAAACTAGCAGATAAGTTCTCTACTCCTTTGAGCATTGTATAATAATTTCCACGTGGGCAAAGCAAGTGTGGGTGCAATTAAAACACTGGCAGTATCTTTTAAGTGTTTAATGCAAAGTTTAAATTATAGTGTGAGATAACCACACACTGGAGAATAGCCCCAGAATCAGCTCAATCTCATACTGGCAAAACAAGGTCAGATCAAAGACTGTTTTTCCTGCATTGTCAAGAGCATTTAAATACCTCCCCTGCATTGAATTAACTTTGCAATATGCAGGGTTAGAAAAATTTGTCTAAACAACATTTTTTTCAGATGAAACATGACTTTGCTTATGCTTGTGTTTCAAAATTTATTCATGTGCAGTATTTTTACAACTTTGAAAAGTATTTTTGCTTTAATGCAAAAAATATAGATTTTACTGCAAAAAATAATTTATGTGCTTTTACAGCTTGTTCTTCTTTTGCTCTTTTTGTTTTTAGTTTAAAAGATCTAATCCAAAGTGAAGACGTGAAACCCAAGCTGCAGTACATCATGACTAACCCTTCCTTTTCTATGGTAGCAGTTCAAAGTGAAGACAGTGGAATAACCTGGGAAACCAGCTCGAGCAGATGTTCTACTCCCTGGGCCTCAGAAACTAGTACAACTTCTGATCTTTACAGTATGGAAAGTTCACCAGTAGGTTCTCCTCCAGGAAAAGTTATCTTTATCATGGATGAAGGTAAGATTATTCAGAAAAAGAAGTGCAAATCTTCAAATAGGGTGCCAGTGGCTACAAGCCTGAAGATAAGTAAGGGCAATAAAAAACGTGATGCTTCTGGAGTACAAAGGCAAGAACCAAGAACTGTTCTAGGAGATGTGCAGGCCTCCGTGTTGAATGTTGAACAGGTGGAAGCACAAGACACAGATGAGGAAATGTTGGATGACAAAGAAGATTCAGAGAACATCGCAGAAGAGCCAGTAAAACGTGCTCCAATAAGATCAATATTTAGAGAGAGCAGACTGAGAAAAGTAGGGCCGATCCTTGGAGGACCAGTGCAAGCTAGAATCCAGATGTTCAACTCAATTTTGGGGGGGGCTGAGCCAGTACCTGCAACATTGGAGAAAACCAGAGTCCAGAGAAGTAGCTCATTTTCAGGAGACTCTGAACAGTTCCTTGAAACATCAGTAAAAGAAAGACTGCAGAAGCTCAGTTCACTTTCAGAAGCAGCACATCCAAAACCTTTCCGGAGAGCAAGAAGTAGAAATCTTGAAACACCATCTGAGAGAAGGGAGCAAAGACCACAACCCACAGCACTTGCAAATCAAAGCTATTCTTCACCAACAACACCTCTTGAAAAACGAGCTACTAATAAAGATGATGCTTCATCTGAAAATATTAAACGCATTAAAATGAAAGATAAACCAAGCAGATTTTCAAGCTTTGGTGCAAAAACAACTCTTCAACATGAAGAAAGGAAAGACAGACAATCTTTTTCAGAGACTCCAAAACAGGTAGCAGGACATTCACTGAAGTCCTGCCCTCCTGAAGAAGTCAGGAAGCAGCAAAGTTTTTCACTTGCAGCCAAAATGTCAATAACAGAGGAAACAAGCTCTGTTTCACTAGAGTCCGATGATAAATCAGAGAAACAATTGCCACTTCCCTCAGCCGAAAATGCAAACAAGAAACCCAACCAATCCCTGCTGACAGCATCAGATCATCTGGATGAACCAAAGGAGCAGGAAATTGAGTCTAATTCTGTACCGCAGTCTGTTTCAGCAGATTTTGTTAATGAATTAGATAGACAAAGTACCCAACCTATTTTGTCTACAGCATCCATGTCAAAACATCCTCAAAAGGAAGCGCAGATGTTGGCAGTTCAGTCTTACTTACCTAGTGCTCCAACATCTAGATCCAAATATTCCACTCTATCTGAAACAAGACAGGAAGATGTTATTCCTCAGTCACCAGAAACTGCACAAGCTGAGTCTGAACATGTGCTTTTATCACATTCTATAGATAAAACAGAGAAGCAAAAAACTGAGTGTCACTCATCAAAAACTGTACTGTCAGAAACTGAGCCTTTGGGTCCATCTTATTCTGCTAGAAAAAAGGAGGATCAAAAGACCCCACCACCAGAAAACCAAAATGTTCTCTTAGAGAAGCAAACAAAACCAGAACAAGACTTTTCTTCCTCCCTTCAGGAAACAAAGGAGCAAGGAATTAAACTAAATTCACCTGTTCCTGAAAAGATGGATTCTAAATATTTTGGAATTTCATATCCTATTCATACAGAAACAGAAAAAACTCAGAAAACTTCAGCTATAAATAAAGTGGTAGATGTGGATCACCCTGATTTTTCCATTGAAAAAATCAAACAAGCAGAGAGTGTGCAAGTGGCGGTGGGGCATCCAGATTTCTCTTTTTCCAAGGAAGAAAGAGAGGAACTGGAGGGTGCACAGATGGAGATGGAGCGTCCAGACTTCTCTTTTTCAAGGGAAGAAATGGAGGAACTAGAATGTGCACAACTGGAGACAGCACATCCAGATTTCTCATATTCCAGGAAAGTAACAGAGGAATTGGAAAGTGCAAAACTGGAGACAGAATGTCCAGAATTGCTTTTTTCCATGAAAGAGAGAAAGGAATTGGAGAGTGCCCAACTGGAAACAGAGCATCTAGATTTCTCATATTCCAAGGAAGAAACAGAGGAATCAGGGAGTTCACAACTGGTGAAAGAGTATCCAGAATTTTTTTCCAAGGAAGAAATAGCAGAATCGGAGAGTGCGCAGCTGGAGATGGAGCATCCAGACTTTTCTTTTACCAGGAAAAAAGTATCAGAAAGTACACAGCTGGAGACAGAGCACCCCAATTACTCATATTCTAGCAAAGAAACTAGAGAATCCAGAAGTGTACAACCAGAGATGGAGCACCCAGATTTCTCATATTCCAGAGGAGAAATGGTAGAATCAGATAGTGTACAGCTGGAGTTGGAGCATCCAGACTTTTCTTTTTCCAGGGAAGAAGTGGAGGAATCAGAAAGTGCACAGCTGGAGATGGAACATCAGGAGTTTTTGTTTTCCAGGGAAGGAACAGAAAAACAAAAATCTGTTCCTTTTGAACTGGAACAGCCAGAGTCTTACTCCCCTGAAGAAGGAGAGCAAGAAGAAACAGCACAGCTTGCACTGGTACCTTCAAATTTATCATGTTTGATGGAAGAAGCAGAGAAAGAAAACACTACAGAAGTCCAGCTGGTCCATCCAGATATATCTGATTCCACCAGAAGAGCTGAGACACAACAGACAGAGTATCTGGAAACAGCATGTTCAGATTTACCACATCCTAGAAATAAAACAGAGCAGCAAGAATCGACACAAGCAGATTTGGACAATTCACTCACATCGTATTTTGGTGACAAAGGAGAACAGCCGCAGCCTATACAATGGGGTTCACAATCCAAAGGTAAACTGTATTCACATGCCAAGGGAGCACAAGGAGAAACTATTCAACTGCAGTCAGACCATCCAGTTTTGTCATATTCTACTGAAAAAGAACAGCAACATAAAACCTCACAGCTGAGGGCAGAACAGCCAGAGACATCAGATTCCACCGGCAAAACAGAACAACGGGATATATTGCAACCAAAGTTGGAACAAGCAGGTTCACCATATTCGCAGGGTACAGCACAAGAAGTTGTACAAAAAGACTTAGAAGGTTCAGAGACATCACGTATCATTAGTGAAGCAGAGCAACAAGAAAATATACAACTAGCTTCAGAAAACAGGGATTTCTCACTTACCACTGGAGAAGCAATGCAAGAAGGAGTGGAGTCAGGATCTTTGGGGTTCTCATATTTGATTGACAGACCAAAGCCCTGGGAAATGGCACAAATGGAGCAGGAGCAGTTGCTTCCCTCCAGTTCCACTGCTGGTGGTCTGCAGCAGGATAAAACATCACTGGATGTGGCCCAGTTAGGTATATCATATTCCTTTGGCAGAATGGAACAACCCAATACAGTAGAAAGAGAGCTAGAAGAGGAGGAAACAGCCCAACAAAAAGCTATGCAAATGGAAATGGAGTATTCAGATTTGTCAGAAACCTGGGGGAAAGAAGAACCACAGGTCATAGATCAAATTGATTTGGCACAGCAAGAAATAGCTCAACCAGAATTAGTGCATTCATCTTTGCCATATTCTTTCAGTGAACAAATGCAAGAAGAAATGCAAACAGAGACAGCTTATCCAGAACAGACATTTCATGTAGGTGCAGAAATCCAGGAGGAAATGACACAACACGAATCAGAGCAACCATTTCATTCAAGTTTTACTGGCAAAAGAGAACAGCAAAAAATAGTATGTCCAGAGCTGGAGCAAACGTTTTTGCCATCTTCCAGTGGAAAAGAAGCTCCACTAGAAGTGAAAATGAGTTCAGAATATCCAGATTTGTCATATTCCTTTCATGAAGCCGAACAACAAAAAAAAAAGAAACATCCAACCTTACCATTTTCTTTGAAGCAACGAGAAACTGCACCATTAATGATGCAACATCCAGATTTTTCATGCGACAGTGGTGAAGCAAAACCAGCTGATATCAAAGAGCAGAAGTCAGGACATCCACAGCTCTCATACTTCATGGGAGAAACACAACCACAGTCAGGACATTTGTATTCACCAGGAACCTTGGGTGAAGCACCACAATATGAAAGTACAGACGTAGAACCTAAATACCCAAATTTATCATGTTCTGATGGCCAAAGAAACCAGCAAGAAGCTTCACAATTGGATTCAAAATATCCAGATTTGTCATTTTCCTTTGGTAAAGCCAAAGAACAGGCAACTCCAGAATTTGCGTCTAAACATCAAGAATTGCCTAAAGTTACCAGAAAAAGAGCTTCTCCAGAAACTGCACAAATAGAGTCAAAGCATTCAGATTTGACATATTCCCTTGGCAAAGCAAATGAGCTGGAAATTGAAACATGGGAAATTAAGCATCCTGATTTGTCACATTCCACTGATGAGACAAACCAACAAGTAGTAGTACTGTTGAATCAGAAACACAGAAAAATTTCTGTTGGTAGAGAAAAGGAGCAGCACACCACAAAACAGGAGTTCGAGCAAGAAAAGTTACCATATTCTCCTGGTAAAACAGAGCAATTAAAACATCCTCAGGGGGACTTCAAACAACCAGATGTATCATTTTCCATTCACAGGACAGATGATGAAAGGGCTCCACCAGAGGCAGAGCACACTGATCTGATGTATTCTCTGGACAATGCAGAGGTGCAAGGAAGACTACCACAAGAAGGAGAGCAAACTTACCTCTTTGGAAAAACAGAACAGAAACAGGTTCAGCCAGAAGTGGAAATTCCAAATTTGGCCCATTCTGTGGGTACAGCGGCAGCAGAAGAAATGGCAGAACCAGGGCAGGGACATCCTGATTTGCTTTGTTCTGTTTTCAAAGCAGGAGGACAGACAGCTGCACAGCTGAAACCTGAAAACCCTGGTCTACCGTGTTCCCTTGACAAAGTGCAGGAAATGAACCAGCTGGGGTTGGAACAGCCAGATGTGTTGCATATTCTTGACAAAACAGAGCAACTCCCACATGCCCAGCTGGAGCTGGGCCATACAGACTTGGCATTCCCTGCTGACAAAGTGGAGCAGCAAGGGATGGAGCACACAGCCTTAAGATGCCCTGGTGGGGGACAAGCTGTCAGCAGAGCAGAGCATCCACAAGCTGCTAAAGAGAAACTAGGAGCTCCAAATGGATCATCTCATAGCAGAAAAGTGGAGAAAAGAGAACTGGAAAAAACAGAGCCAAAGCATCCTGATTTATCATATTCCATTGATAAAACACAAACACAAGAAACAACACAGCTGGTGTTAGGAAAACCAGATCTATCACCGTGGCCTGGCAAAACAGAGCAAGCACAAACTGCTCAAGAGGAGCAGCCAGGCATCTTGCATTCTTTCAGAAAACCTGCACAGGGAGAGAAAGCACAGCCAGAATTGGAACACTCACAGTTATCTTATTCTCTTAATGAAGCAGAACAAGAAACTGTAGATGTGAAATCAAACCATTCAGATTCATCTGCTGGCAGATTAGAACACCATGACATCATACAAACAGAGGCAGCAATAATGGATTTGTCATGTTTAGTTGGTGGAACACAGCAACCTCAAATTGCTGAAGTGGATTTGGAGTGTCCAGATTTGTTGAATTCCAGAAGCACAGTACAGCAACAAATAAAGATTCAACCAGAGAAAGAACAACCAGGTGATTTTTCATCATCTCTCAGCAAAGAAGAACAATGGGAAAGTGCAGGAATGCAGGCAGAACACCATGAACTGCAGTGCTCTATAGGGAAAACAGAAGGACTGCAAAATTCCCAAGTGAAATCAGAATATACGGATTTGTCATTCTCTGTTGGCACATCAGAACCTCATAAAACAACAGAGACAGTGTTGAAAGAACATGGCTTGTTGCATTCTTTTGTCGAAACAAAGCCATCATGGTGTGCCTCACTGGAGTCTGAACATCCAAACATCTCAGATGCCATGGGCAAAATACCGCACTCTGATTTGTCATCTTTTGTTAGTGAAGAAAAACCAAGGGCACACCTGGAGGTCAGACAGGAGAGGGGAAGCTCATTACACCCAGAGGAAGCAGTGCAACTGGAATTGGAACGGCTGATGTTTTCAAGTTCTTGTGCTGCAGCAGAGCAACCAAGTAGGGCCCCACTGGAAGGGGAATTCCCAGACTTCTTGTATTCCTCTGGCAGAAAAGAGCAACAAGAAATGGCAGAACAAGAGGTGGAGCATTCAGATTTATCATATTCCACTGATAAAACACAGCAACAAGAAACCACACAACTTGATTTGGGACAACCAGATTTATCAGCTTGCCCTGGGAAGACAGAGAAACGACAAACTGTTCAAGTGGAAGCAGAGCATCAGGACCTGCTGCATTTCACTGACAAAACAGAACAGGAAGGAACAGCGCAACCAGAGTTTGAGCACCCAGATTTGTCATATTCCAGTGACAAAGTAGAGCAGCCACCAGATACACAATGGAAATCAGAGCAGCCTGTAACACCTCATCTCATTGGAAAAACAGAGGATCAAGGAATGGCAAATCCAGAACAGGAACTTCCCATTTCATTATTTTCCGTATGCAAAACACTGTCACAAGAAGCAACACAAATGGACTTAGGGCAAGGTTTAACATGTGCCTTTGGCAAAACAGATGAAATGCAAACTGTGCAATGTGAACCAGAACATAAAGGTTCATTGTATTCCTCTGTCAAAAGAGAACAAGAAATGGTATTGCCAGAGTTGCAACTTCAGCAGTTACCTTATCCTGTTAGAGAAATAGAAGAAGAAGCTACACATCAGAAATCAAACTATCCAGATTTATCATATTCTGTTGGTCAGCGAGAATACCATGAAACTCAACAACCAGAGGTGGAAGAAATGGATTTATCCTATCCCGCTGGCAAATCAGAGCGCTCACAGCCTGCCCAAGAAGTACTGCAACAGTCAGAGCTTTTGGAATCCTTTGGCAAACTAGAGGAAAAGGGAATGGCTCATGCTGTCCTTTTGCACTCCCTTGGTGAAGAAAAGTGGAAACCAGCTTCACAGTTAGACATAGTGCAACCAGGTTTATCACATTTGCTTGGCAAAACAGAAAAACAGGAAACTGCACAAGAAGGGTTCATGCCTTTAGATTTTTCATGTTCCACAGGAAAAGCAGAACATTTGCAGACAGAACTACTCAAATCAAAAGGTCCAGATTTGTCATATTCTCTTAGCAAAGCAGAGACTCATGGAGTGAAACTGACAGATTCATTGTACTCCTATGGCAAAGCAGAGCAACCACAGGCTGCCCAGCTGGAGCATCCAGAGACATTATATTTAATGGGTGAAATGGAGCAGAGAGATTGGGCCCAACCTGAACTGCGCTCTGTTGTTGAATCAGAGCAACCAGAAACACCTTCTGTATCATATACCTTTGGCAGGACTGAGGAACAGGGAACTGCACAACTGGACTATGAACAATCAGATTTATTAAGTTCTGCTGACAAAGCAGAAAAGCATAAAGTGGCCCTGCTGAGAGCAGAACATTCAGAGAAGCGAGACACTGGGGCTACTTCATCTCTAAGTGCTCAGTTGGAAACTGAACAACAACATTTATCCTTTTGCATTGAGGAAGCAGAGAGCCAAAAAGTTCAACCATGTTCGTCTCCTACTGAACAAACAGTGTCTGTACCTTTGGGTGTTTCACATTCTGTCTCTGAAACAAAACCAGAAGGAAATCTCAAGTCTTCACCTGTAACTGGAGTCCTGTCTCCCAAGCACTTAGATTTATCTTACACCCACTGTAAAACAGAGCAGTCAGAAATTGCCCAGCCTGAGTCAGATTTCTTCCGTGCAAGAAAAGACACAGAGAATACAGAAATTAATCTACATTTGCCTGTGGCTGCACAGTCAGAGGCTGAACATGTAATTTTACCTGAAACAGACAAAGAACAGACTCCACATTACTTCCATACAGCTATGCAATTAGAAACTGAAAAACTAAATTTATCATATTCTACAGATAAAACAGAAACTCTAGAAAGTCAACATTATTTAACTGTACCTTCAAAACTGGAGTCTGAACCTTCGGTTACATTTTATTCAGCTGATGAAACATGTCAGCAAGAAGTTCCACCTTGTTCAAAACCAGCCTCTGAGTATTTGGTTCCCACATGGTCCCTTGCTGAACAAGAAATGCAAAGCATGCAGCCACTTACTCCCCAGTCTGCACAATCAGAGTGTAAACACGCAATTCTATTGCATGATGAAAAAGGATTGCAAAAAAATCAGCTCTGTTCACCTAAAACAGCAAGCCTGAAGACAGTACAGTTGGAGAGTGCATCTCTAATGCACAAACAAGACCAAGACAAGAAAGAATCTCAAGATTGTTTGTTGGACACAAAATATTTGTCATCAGAGCAGCTAAGAAGTCCCCCCAAATTCACTACTGAGCAGGCTAAGCAAGAAATGCGACCTGATATGCTGACAGTGGCAAGGTCAGTGACCACAGATTCAAAGGTGTCTGCTGTAGCAGACCCGCAAGCAGTGTCATCAAATTCATTTGTCCCTTCTCATACATTACCTGAAGAGTCCATATCAGTGGCTTTCACTGATGATGAAGAGAAACAAAATATTCCATCATCTTTATCTGACATAGTAGGCATGCTTAGAAAGCAATCTAACGTAGTTCAAGGCATTTATGCTGAAGGAGAGGATAGACATGAAATGCGACCGTATTTTGCAGACCAAAAGCATACATCCTTAGAGCATCTGGGAGCTGTTTCCTCAGATCTTGTTCATGAAACTGTGACACAAAAAGCGCAGCATTTTTCTGGTGAACAGGGCGGACTTTTTTCATCAGAGATGAAATCTGTGAGCTTTAGTTATAATGAAAAGCAGAATCCAGATATTCCATCTTTTGGGCTAGCTAGCTGGCTGGCAGAAGAGGTGAAAGCTCACTCAATTAGTCCAATAAGAGCTACAGAAGTAGACAGGCAAGGAATTCAGCTTTCTCCAAATGAAGCTTCTGATTTTGGATCCAAAAAAATCCCATCTGGAAGTTGCACAGAACTTACAGTTCATGGTGCTACAAAGAATAAAGGACATGTGTATAGAGTTTCTGATTCAGTGGCAAGTGAAATTTCCCATAAAGTGTCCTCAGACACTAGTTACAGAGCACAAAGGTATGATTTACTGTCTCTGGGAGGAGATAATCTAGGTCCAGACAAAGTTCCAGACCGTGAAACTAACATTGGAAACCCTACAAAAATGGAAGCAATGCAACATCCAGAAGTAGACAAAGTGTCTGAAGTGCCTGAACATTACCTGAGAGGAGAAGAGGAAGAACTGGAACATGTGAGTGCTGTAGAAGATAGTCAGCATGCTCCAGAGCCTACTGAACAAAAAGATCTATTTAACATCATTTCCGAAGGCTATGAAATACTCAATATTCATGCCCCTACACATATTTCTTCTGTTGATCAAGAAGAAAGTAAGCACATGCCAGATAAACTAGAGTACTTGGAAGCAAATCCTTCATTTAAAAGAAAATTAGCTGATGATGGCCATAGTGCCCTAGCTTCTAGAACAAGCACAGAAATTTCAGAAAGCTCAGTGTTGGGTAAGTCTGCAAGCCATGAACTAAAGGAATTGTTCAAAAATGATGATGTTGAGGAAACTAGAGAAACACAACAAGAAGATCTTGTGTTGCCAGAAAACAATAATAATGCAATGTTGGATCCTAATAATGGTGTGGCTGATGTGGATTACTTTGAAAAATATACATTGATTGATGACAAATCCCAAATTAAGCCACATTTTGAAAGACCAACTTCATTGTTTCCTGTGACAGAAGATCCCAACGAACCTGTGGAAGAAGCTACATCTTCTAAAGAAAGCGCTGATGTAGATACTTTGGAAGAGGAATTTTCTTTACTTGAGGACCTGGATGAAGTCTTTTATGGTACTGTGAAAGGAGAAAGCAAAATGCAGTCCTATGCAGATGCTCCAAAGCATTTACCTCTGCAGAAATCAATTGATATTAGCAGTAAAAGAGTTACAAATGTAGAATATGAACGGAAGTCACCAGGAACCCCACTTTTTGATTCAGAAGAAGGAGTGCTAGAGCGTTCTCTGTTGTTCCCTACCACTGTTGCTGCAGTTAATCCAGAGCTTCTAGAGGAGCCACCTGCTCTGTCATTTTTATACAAGGACCTCTATGCAGAAGCAGCAGGAGAAAAGACAAAGGATGAGACTCCTTCTGATGAGGAAAGTGGTAATTCTAGTGCGTCTTTCCCTAGTAGAAATTCAGACACAGATGACGGAACGGGAATATATTTTGAAAAATACATTCTTAAAGATGAAATGCCGAGTAAGGCCATAGGGCCTCAAAAGTATCAGATACCAGAGGATGAGTCCTTTAGTGGAGGAATTTCCATTCAAAGTTCAGAAGACAAACAGAAGCAGGGATCTGGAGATGTTCAACGTGTCAGAACTGAGGTTCTGCCAGAAAGAGGTGTTGTGGAGAGGGAGAAAGTCCAGGTTGACAGTGACATTAAAGCAACAATTTGTAAACCAATGCATGCTATTCCTTTTGGAAGCAAAGTAATTCTTTCAGGTACAAGAAGTGATACTGAACAAAGAGAAGAAGAAAATGTACCTGTAGAAACAACTGAGGAGTTGCCAGAGCAATCAAGTCATCAAGCGTATAGTCAACTAGTCGATTATCAGAGAGATGTGTATGAAGAAGCTGATAAGCAAGAAGAACAGCATGACATAACAGCAGTTCCTCAAATGGAAAAATATGTCCCATATGTCAGGACTCCTGTTGAAGATAGTGAAGATGATCAGTATATTCAGGAAAATCTTTCTTGTGTCCCTACCATTCAGCAAACAGAGAAGCCAGACCTCCAAAGAGAGGAGCGGCGCCCTGATGTTTATGAGGATCTCCCTGAGTCAATGGACTATGATGTCATTACACAAGAAGAACTTTTGCAAGATGACATATCATCTCAATTCACACACGAAGAGCTATTATTTGATGACAGGGACTCTTTTGAGCATGCTGGTGATAGTTATGAATTTGTTAATGAGCCAGAGCAAAGAACACCTGTTGAGCTTGAAGATTCAGGCTTTGTGGTGATGTATCCTGAAAAATCAGCAACAAACATTCCTCAAGTTGAGAGCCCACACAGAGAACTAAAGAAAGCACAAGCAGACACATATTGTTACCACTGCAAATGCCCAATATCTGCTATTGACAAGCTTTTTGGAGAACATAAAGACCATGAAGTCACAACACTAGATGATGCTGCAACCAAGATGAAGGTAAGAATTAATTTGGGTGAGGGAAGCAGCTACTGAGGCTAATTTCTCCAGACCTCCTGTCTTGTCAGGGGAGAGGCTTCAGAGAGCAGTCCAGAGGCAATGTCACAGTATTTATAAAATAAAAACTATTCCTAAACACCTGTTAGAGATCTTGAAGGAAGACTATCTTATTACCGTATTCTCTAGAGTCCTGTGCTTTCTAAGCTGATATTTTTATTTGTTCAAAAGTTTGGATGATCTAGTTTATACATAGCTGTTGTCAGACTTCCCATCTTTTAACCTTCTCACCTGTGTAAGATTGTTCTGGTTTGTTTGTGTGTGGAGAGAAATGGGAAGAGTGTTGTTCCTATGAAAAGAAAATTTTAGTAACAGCAGCTCTTTCACTTGACAAGGTACAGAAACCTCCATATGTGGGGAGCACTATCATCATAAAATGGTCGCTGTCCCAGATACATATCTTGGTTGCTTAGAGGTGTTAGACAACTTACACAGTTTACACTACACAGTGTTGTTGAAACTGTATCCTCATTTTCTATTCAGTTTGTATTTGTCTGTGCCAGTAGGTGCAGGTAAGGGTTTAGCAAGTCCTACTTCTTCCCAATATCTCTAAGCTCTACCACTCTAAAATATAGATAAAGATGCCCTCTATTTCAGTAGCAGAGTCCTTTGGTCAATACCACTGAAAATGCTTTCATTTCTGTGGATGCTGTTTTTCATTAAGTTGAAGTTCTGCTTGTGAAAACAGCAAGAGTGTGATGTCTCGCTTTTCCTGTATCAGATTTGTTCATGTACAGGTATACAGATGTTCCTTTCTTGGTTACCAGCTATTTAATCTCACTCCAGTATCTGAAAGGTGAGGTATCCTTCCTGCCCTATATTTGGTTGATGGTAATACAGATTTTGTGGAATTTCATTAAAATTTCAGAAGGACTTATACATTAACTCATATGCAAGAAAGAAAAATTAAAAGTAGGAAGGAGTCAAGGTGACAGTTTCAAATATCCATATTTACAAACTATCTCCATGGTGTGCCAATGTATGACAATGGAATTGCTTTTTATATGTGGCCATTCATGCTTGATTTAGAATCACAGAATCATTGAATGATTTGTGTTGGAAGGGACCTTTAGATATCATCGAGTTCCAACCCCCCTGACATGGGCAGGGACACCCTCCACTAGACCAAGTTGCTCAAAGCCTCATCCAGCCTGACCTTGAACACCTCCAGAGATGGGGCATCCACAGCTTCCCTGGGTAACCTATTCCAGTGCCTCACCATCCTTCACAGTAAAGAATATCTGTCTAAATCTGCCCTTTTCCAGTTAAAATCCATTACCCCTTGCCTTTTCGCTACAGGCCCTTGTAAAAAGTCCCTCCACTGCTTTCCTGCTCCGGCAGGGGGATTGGACTAGATGATCTTTCGAGGTCCCTTCCAATCCCTAACATTCTGTGGTTCTGTGATTCTGCTTTCTTGTAGGCCCCCTTCAGGTGCTGGAAGGCTGCTATAAGGTCCTTCTGGAGCCTTCTCTTCTCCAGGCTGAACAACCTCAGCTCTCTCAGCCTGTCCTCACAGGGAAGGTGCTTCAGCCCTCTGATCATCTTTGTGGCCCTCCTCTGGACCCACTCCAACATCTCCACATCCTTCTTGCACTGGGGGCCCAGACCTGGATGCAGTACTGCAAGTGGGGTCTAATGAGAGTAGAGTAGAGGGGGAGAATCGCTTCCTTCAACTGGCTGGCCACGCTTCTCTTGATCCAGCCCAGGATTTACTTGGCCTTGTGGGCCGCAATCACACACTGCTGGCCCATGTTCAGTTTTTAATCTACCGATATTCCAAGTCCTTCTCCTCAGAGCTGCTCTCAAGCTGTTCTCCCCCAGCTTGTATCAGTGCTTGGGGTTACCTCGACTCATGTGCAGGACCTTCCACTTGGCTTTGTTGGACTTTGTGAGATTGGCACAGGCCCACCTCTCAAGCCTGCCCAGGTCCCTCTGGATGGCATCCCTTCTCTCTAGCATGTTGACTGCACCACACAGCTTCGTGTTGTCAGCAAACTTGCTGAGAGTGCACTCAATCCCACTGTCTCTGTCACTGACAAAGATGTTAAATAGCACCGGTCCCAGTACTGATCCCCGAGGAACGCCATTCGTCACCAGTCTCCATTTGTACATTTAGCCATTGACCTCAACTCTGAGTGTAACCATCCAGCCAATTCTTTATCCAGCGAGTAGTCCATCCATCAAATCCATGTGTTTCTAATTTGGCCACCAGTATGTCATGTGGGACAGTGTCAAAGGCTTTGCACAAATCCAGGTAGATGATGTCAGTTGCTCTTCCTTTGTCCACTGATGCCATGTGGCCTCCATCGTAAAAGGCCACCAGGCTTGTCAGGCACAGTTTCCCCTTGGTGAAGCCATGCTGGTTACCAATCACCTCTCCTTCATTTTCCATGTGCCTTAATAGAGCCTTCAGGAGGATTTGCTCCATGATCTTGCCAGGCACAGAGGTGAGACTGATTGGCCTGTAGTTCTCTGGGTCTTCTTTTTTACCCTTGTTGAAAATGGGGGTTCTGTTTCCCCTTTTCCGGTCAGTGGGAACCTCACCAGACTGCCATGACCTTTCAAATATGATGGTTAATGGCTTGGCGACTTCATCCTCCAGTTCCCTCAGGACTCAAGTGTAGCAGTGATAATTAGCCACCAGTAAGGCAGTAATAAAGTCAAAGACCCCAGCCATCCCTCAAATGTACCTGCATTGCAGCATGTCCGGTTAAGCCACAAATAAACATCCCGTGATATCACTCCCTGGCTGTGGAGCACGAAGCTGAAGCGAGTATTAAATCTGGCCACAACACAGGCTTGGCTTCACATGATTTCTAGCACTCAGAGCTCAGGTTACTCTGAGATGGCATTTGTATGTTTCTTGTCACTTCTGTATAATTACTGAGAAAACGTTAAGATACCAAAATGTTTGTCGCTTTAATTTTAACTGTAGGAACATAGCTCACAGTAAATGATATGAGCTATGGATGGCATCTATCAGATTTTATAGGTTATCCTGACAAACAGAAGTTTGCCTCCAAATCTTGGTGATTTGCCCTAAATATAAAGTGAGCTTTCAATTGTACAATGTAACATTTCTAATTAATGGAAAGTCATATTCTAGTTTTCAGCACATCTAGGTGTAGTAGTTTGCCATAATAGGAAGCTGTTATCAAAGGATGTTAACCTTCCTTTTAGATTTATGCCAGCTAATTAAAACTAAGTATTTTTAGAAATTATGAATTGCACCTGTGCGGATGGCCAGCTTGCTTTCACAAAAGGTCGAGAAGGACTAAGAAAAAGTTCTGAGTCATCTGTGATGCCTGTTGTCCCATGGACTGCTTTTGTTTCCACATCTAATACAACCTGTGATTTTGATGAATTCTGGTTTATGGGAAATATCTTTAAAAGTCTAATGGAAAAAAATATGACTCTGCATAATCTATTAGCCTCATAATTATTTGCACTATATTCCTTTTTATGGGCTTGTTCCTGCAATCCCTTGAGCACTCTTATGAGGTTCTGAGTAGCTTCAATCTCTAGCAAAGCTGGACTGGAATTCATAATGGTCAACAATTTGTATAGACACTCAGCACCTTGTTGAAATGAGCTCACTTTTTTTGATTTTGGAAACAGTTCTGTGACTGTTCCAGGTGCTATTTCTGTGCTTGTCTTTCTAGCCAGGGTGATAGTTGAACTTAATTTAGCAATTGTTCCAATGGTGGAACAAAAATATTCACCTAAAATAAGTTGTGTGTAAAAACTTTATAAAATAACATGCTTATGTTACTGAAACATTTTACATTTCAGGATCAGTTAAGTGAATTGCTAGTAGCACTGGAAGAAAAGTCAATGAAGATTGAAGCATTTGTGAGTGATATTGAATCACTATTTAACTCTGTTGAGGTAAGTCCAGTGTTAGATCACATTATTTTTTTTCCCCTCTACAAAATTACTTTTAAGATGTGCTTGCTTGGTTTCATACCATCTTTGCTATACTAAAACGGGCTGTTTCTCCAGTTCTCAAACTGACAACTTCCTGTGGAAGGTGTTAGCTTTAGGGGAAGAAAAATATAGGGTTTTTTGCACATTATTGCAAAGTGGAATATATGATGGTCAAGCACTGGAGGAAAAAGTTCCCTTAATTTTATTTTTGCTTATAGAAAGCTTACACTGTTTGTGTCTTTATTTAGAATTCTGTGTGAAGTGTCTATGAGAGTTGCCCAATGTTCTAAGTTCTTAATGCCCAAGTTCTTAAGCTTTGAGGATTGTATTCATTTCAGTTGAAAGTATGGATTTTTAGCTATTTTGTAGTCAAGCTTCCTATCTCAGTGCTTAAATATAGAAGTTAATTTTAAACACTAACAGTAAAAAACAAACAAACACATTGTTTTTTATGTATTTATCTAGCATTATTTCTCCCAGATGAGCTTGCTTAGAGAAACAAAGTTCTCTTATTGTCAGGATGCCAGAAGGAGTTTGGTGGATGGTTCATGTATGGGTAATTTAATGAATACATAGAAATTCTCAATGTTGTCATTTTATTCTGCAGATCAATTTACATCTGATTTTACTTTGCAGGAGAACTGTAAGAAAAATGCAGAGTTACTGGAAAAGCAGAATGAAGAGATGCTTAAGAAAATGGTAGCACAGTATGATGAGAAATCAGAGAACTTTGAGGAAGTGAAGAAGATGAAAATGGAGTACCTGTATGAGCAGATGGTTAACTTCCAGCAAACTGTTGATTCAGCAAAGGAAGCTCTGGAGACAACAGTAAAAGAAATGGAAGAACTCGATGGATTTGTTTTCCTAAATGTAAGTAAAAATGGTTTGCATGCTGTAACTTTATGACGCTAGTTAGGAAAGTGCTTATAGTGTACCTAGGCTAAGAATGAGTTATTTACCCTCCTCTTTTTTTTTTTTTTTTTTTTTTAAGATAGCTAAATCCTGCAAGCTCAGCTATTCCACTCTGAAACTGCTAGATCATTTGCTTTTGTCATGTGAATGCTCAGAGAGAATAGGAAAGATGGTGCATAGGATGAAAACATTTCTCATACCATTAAAATGGTTCTATTTTGTTTTGTGAAGAGAAGGCTAAGAGACAGTTGGATAATTTATCTAGAATTAATTACCCACTGAGGAGTAAAAAATGTTAGAGTAAAAGATACTTTACTGTATGAAAAATAAAGGTGAAACAAGAAAGTATAATTGAAAATTGTCCAAACCGGAAGCAAGTTGTTGTTGGGTTGTAGTTTGTTTTTTTGTTTTTTTAAATTTTGTTTTTGTTTTTTGTTTGTTTGCTTGTTTTTCTAATAAGCAGAAGCAAACAGTAGTTATAAACTCAAATTACTGAGGCTGTGATAAATGTTTATTGCTCAAAAACTGTGAGTAGCTGTGTGGTGCTTATCTCCCACCAGGGTTAAACCATGACAATGGGCTGAGTTTAGGAATGTGCATGCAAGGTGCATGTCTGTTATGGTCCTTTTCTGATGTAAAAAACATCCCTTGTGAATCTGCATGACTGGCATTACCTAGCTCATGCAGTTGTCAGTTGTAAGTTGTTTTCAGATGATCTTGCAGGTTAATTGTTAATGGCCTGTGTCCTCCAAGGTTGTTCTTGTGCTGCAAGACTTGTCCATAAGTGAGCCGTGGCACTTTCTCCACTACAGAAGTGTATAAGCAGTATTGAAGGGGCTGGGACTTCTGGGACAATGATCTTCTCCAATTATAGAATTAGTATTTAGTGTGGAAGCTGCAGAGAAACTATTCTGGGATGCAAGAAATGAAAAGTTCAAATTACTGTCTAAAGACTTATCATGCATACAAAATAAAACAGCTTTCCCAGTACAAGCCCTCAGGCCATATACGAGCAGTTACAGAAATGGTGGAGCAGTATTTTACTTTCTCCCTTGCTCCAAGTTACTCAGTGTCTTAGTATGCTTTAATCAAGTGAATGCTGTGGTAGATTGGCTGGTTTAGGATGGATGAAAAATATATCTTATTTTCTTGAACTTTGTGAGGTACTGGACCAGTGCTTTGGCAAAAAGATAACTTTGTAATCTGAAATTCTTTTGTGGGGTGGAAAAATTATTAGATTCTCTGCCCCTTTCTGTTAGTGATAGCGGACAGGAACTTTCCTGTCCGTGATCCAGGAAAAGTTAGCTGAAGATTCATGAAGCAAGGGAGAAACTCTCGCTCCATGAGTAAAAATCTCACCCAGCTTCTAGTAAAAAGAAGTTATGAAGGAGGTTTCAGTCATAATTTGATATTAAATGTTCTTAATGTGCAGGTGATTTCTTTCTGTAAAAGCCTTGGTTTAAAAAAGTGTTTGTCTGTCCGCTGATCTTTAAACCTGGATATTGATTACTGACCCCTCAGGAGCTTAAAACCAGAGTTAGACTCTAATAACCTGCTGAGCCAGAGCTTTGAAGGGAAATACTCTTAAGGAATCAAATTCTCTGCTTGTGTGAATGAGCAGCATCCCAGACAACATCAAGTCAATAAAGCCATGTGTATTTTATGTCTGTGGAGAGTGGCAAGGCTGTTAGAGGATTGGCTCTTCAATGTTTTCAGGGTTTTGAAAATTGTTAATACATTTCTTTTTTTCCTCCTCCAGTCATCGAAAGAATTGAATAAAAGGTATATGAAGGATGGGTTAAGTGCATTGTAGTGAGTACTAAGCCTAGCATGCTGGATGCTTCATTTGGTATTTGCAAGCTTTGAAAAGATGTTGCTAGTATTCATAGCTACTTTTATAAGCCTTGCAAATAACAAAATTAGGAGGTTTCATACTTGTTGCTGTAACTGACTAGTTTTGAAGTGTTTTGCATGTCTCCTGCAGTACATCGATTAAACAAGTAGCATTTTAAAATGTCAGCTCAGTTGTAAATCTCTACACCGATTTTTAAATAGATGTTCCTTTTAGTTATATACACATAGACTAAAAACCATTTTGACCATGCTGCCATCTCTTAGACGTCATTGGTACATTATTTTTTCGCTAGTTTGGTTCTGTATTGCCTGGTCTCTGAAAGCTTATAATCGAAAGTGTCACTCACATGGCTGTGTTGTTGGATGACATTTCTGAACATAATTCCAGCAAAAAATGAGATTAGGTAGCTTTCGAAGTCTTACCAGGAGACTATGGGCTGATGTTTTTGCATGTCTCTTCAGAGCCTGATTCAGGATGTGTCAGAAGGCTGGTGCCTCATCACAGCTGTATCCTGACCTGCCTGCACATATCACTAAACACATAAAATCACAAACAGTTCTCTGCCATGTGCGATTTCCTCAAGGGAGTAATTTGGTAAGACCCATCCTTTATGAGAGAAGTGTTTGATTATAAGCCTGTATTCTCCCAATAAATTTTCCAAGGTGAACTACAATATTCAGACAGGCTGGCTCAGGCTGCTCCCATGGAAGCCTCTGAACCTGCTATGTCCACACCGCCACCACTGACTTTGCCCAAAGGGCCTAGTTGTTGCACAGAGCATATCAAACCTTTGTCGGTGCTGCCTCAGCCATCACAGTGATGCATGTGCTGACATGGCCTGGGGTATAGCAATGGCATGAGGGTTCCAGTTTGCTGTCAAATTACAATCCCTGGAGAGTGGTTTGAAGAGAATGTGCCAAACACCCCTTCATGGTTCCCATTAATCTGCAGAATTTGGACTCTAAATTTGGACTCACCTGTTGTAAGTCAAAATGTGAGAGTCTGGCCACGTATCTGCATGTAGCTTCTTGCGTAAGAATAGAGCAGGTATAATGGGACAAAACAATTTTCTAATGCTTTCTCTGTATTTGGTCTTTATTTACTTACACAGTAAACTTAAACTTTATTCTGTTTTGTGCATGGGTTTGGTTATTACTTTACTTTCATAATACCTGACTTGCTAAAAAAGGTTAAGAACAACACTATGTAACAATAAGTGTTTTTCTAAAGAAAATACATTTTATATTTTTTGTGCTTTGCTAAGATTATGCATAATTAACTACTTCACTGACTGAAACAAAGAAGGGGACAGAGGTAAAATTCAGTTGCCTTAAAAAAAATAATCTTTCATTTCCTTGAAGCTGCTTCTGCCTCAGAGTTAAAAATATGCTGGGGTTTTTTTTCTGTAATGAACTCAGCAAATATGGGCTAATTAAGTGAAATCTATCTTCCTTCTCATGTTTTTTTTTTTTTTTTTGCTTGCCACCGGCAGCTGCTTTTACCTTATGTCTCTGGAGCTAGCTGCTGTAGTTTAGTTCTAAGGTTTGTAACCTTTAAAGGCACTGCATTACTTAAGTCCAAACCCCCATGCTCTTGGGAGTCTTGCTGTGAATTTCAAATCCTTGTGTTCTCACAGGTCAAATGTTTACAGACTATGTGTACTCTCACTGTGGTCCTGATTTGAAACTGCGGTATACTTTAAATGTTCAAAACTGGGGAAACAGCTTCCCCTTGCATGTTGTCCTGAAGTTCATGGGAAACATTAGCAGAAATATATGTCACATGATCTTTGCTTTTGGCCTTTGGAAAACTATGTGATGCCACAAGGGATTTATATGGACAGCTATGTGTTTTCTTCCAAATAGGTTACTTTCTGCAATGGATACTACCCTCTCTTTAGAAAAGGTGCCCAGTGCTTTTTCGCTGTTTGAGCACTACGCTGACAGTCCAGGACAAAGTAACCAGCAGTCCTTAAAACACGTGGCTGGTAAGAATCTCTAAATATTGCCTTCACAAAAGCGAACATTTTGGCAATGCTTTGGAAATTTTAGGAAGCTAAAAAAGGAAACTATTGGAGAAGTATAAATTTGCAAACCATGTAATTAGCAATCAGAGTTGAATGTAAAATGAAGTCTAATTGTGAACAAGTGTTTGGCTTATAGTAGGACACTAAGATGAGCAACAGAGGGAAAAGTGCTAAGTGGGGGATTCTTGCATCATTTCAGATATCTGTACCTCAGACTAGCAGGTGGTCTCTATCTGTAAATATCCCAGGGCTAAAGAATTTGCTGTTCCTTTACAGGCAGGGACAGAGGAGATAATCAAAGGGTCTCCTGAGCTCTCTCCTTCCAAGGAGGACGGCCTCAGTGTTGCTCATGTGGGGAGGAGAGCAGGGGGCTTAATGGTGGCTGGGGTCCCTGGGCTTGTGTCAGGTGATCGGAGACACCTGAAAACCCCATGGGATGTGAAGGGAAATGGTGAACTGTAGCTTGAAGCAGACTCTCCTTTGGAGGACAGCAGTGAAAAGTGCACAAGATAAAGGGTTTTATTCACCTCCATCTGATATTTAATGTCCTGTAGAAAGCCTGCCTGTGTGAGCTTTCTGCTCTGCCTGTACAAACACCTTCAGAAATTATCTGGACCTGGACAGCTGTCAATGAAGAGTCTGTCAGCACCAATTTGTAGATTCATTTTTCTCATATCACAGTCTCACTCCCATGTTTCTTTCTTAAAAGAAGGTTTGTTTAGGGACCTTGCATCTCACTGTCATGCTTTGTGACCTCCCATTCACCATCACACACACCACCGCTGTTTTAGTCGCTCTCTGTCTTTTCAAGCGATGCCTCTTTCTCACATGTTTGGTCCCCAAGCACTGGAACTACAGCATCGACTTCCCTAAGGTACTTTGTTTCCTGGATGGATTTTCAGATGCCTAACGGGACACTGGAGATGTGCTGTCTTGCATAGACTCTCGGTGTGTAATAAGAGCTGAGTGACCTCAGCAGTGTCAATATGAAGAGACTGTCTTTCTTCTCCACACCACTGCTTTTATTAGACCTAGAGGAACTGAATATCTCTGAGACCTTAACTGTCTTGTCAGATTTGTATGAATTTGCCTGCAGCATTCAAATCTTCTCAGGTAAAGTTGGATGGGCATTTGTGCTATGTGTCTTGGTTTAGTTCCTAAACCTCTTCTTGCAGTCCCATGGGTGCAACTATTCTTTCCTCCTGGCCTGCTGCCTACTAGCAAGGTCATCCAGGAGGACAGACGCATTTTGTCATACTGTATTTTTTGTTTTCCACAAGTCACTCCAACATGTTTTTCTCTAAGCTACTGAGATCGGCTTTTCGGTTTGATTTGCACTAGCTACTGTGTTTGCTGAACACCAAATGGCTCCAGACCAGTTTGCTTTGACAAACTAGAAATGAATGACTGTCTACTAGCAAGCAACCTTCAAAGCTCATCGTCCTTTATACTTTCTTCTCCTTCTTTTTCTAAAATACCTCGTTTTCATTCTTCAAATCCACTAACAAGTATTGCAGTTGCTAGTGTGATTTTTACGTTGGTGAGCAGTAGAGAAATTATACTTCTCTTTTTTTTTTCAAGATTACACCCTTCCTGAAGGAAAATAGAGGTAAATGTCTACATTAAACTTTATTTTGAATTGAACGCCTTGAGTACATCATTTATCACATACTGGAGGCAAATGTCAGACACTCTCAGAATTTTTTTTTACTGAAGCCATTTGATGAAATACATGTGAATTTGCCATGTTTCTCCAATCCATATATTTTTCCTTCAGAAAGTATTGTCTTTTACCAAGCAATTTCACAGAACTTTATTTTCACAACTTTAGAAACTTCTTTCCTTCAAAATGCCCTTCATTCCAAAATTTTCTATATCCACTAATGAAAACCCATTTTCTCTCAAATTCTTCCTCCTTTCATGTAAGCCACCCCCATCAACAAATCCATAAGCATAAAAATCCCTTGCAGCATGCCATTGAGCATATTGGAACCCAGGCTCTGCCAGAAGAAGAGTGGGAATAATTTAAAAATTGAAAAATTATTTCCAGAGCCAAAGAAATGTTCTTTCACATTACATTGGAAAAGGGTAAATATCCATTAAATATTTGGTTTTGTTTTTTTTTTTTTTTTTTTTGTCCTGGTGGCTCTGGAGATTAATTAGCATGAAAGAAAAACTTCCTTACACCACAATACTTAAATGAAAACTGAACTGATGGGAAAATATCACGCCTTTCTGTAGGAAAATATTATTCAGTCAAACTTGTGGTGCAAATATCTCATTTCTTTGACTAAAACTCATTTAAAAAGGGACCAGCACATAAATGTTCTGTTTCTGAAGAGAATAGTTCAACTTCTTGCTTTGAAATTACTTCCTTTCAGAAGTTTGTTTAATATTATGCAAAAGGAAATCACAAATAAAATGTTTCTCAATGTTAATGAACTGAATTTTGATCTATAACTTTTTTTTTCCCAGAAGTTTCATTCATTAAGCTAGCTTCTGTTCAGATTTGGCATAATAATAAATCTTGCAGTTATGGGGTTTCTGTGATCATAAATAGCAGTTTCTAGGCAACTTCACATAAAAAAAAAAGAAAAGCTGGTTTCCCCACTGGGTCCACTGAAAGGAAATATTTTCCTAAATATGATCACTTTTTAAATTGACCAACTCTAGAAGAGTCAAAAGACAAAATGCAGATTGTTTTTAGCAATGAGAAGGACATTTTTTTTTCAATGGGAAGCAGATGTAATCCTACTGTACTGGTAGCTTTCTGTATAAATGATAAGGAAACAGCCAGCATCTGCATTTGCCTTATTCATGCCACAGGGGATCATCACTATTACTGTGAAGATAACTGAAAAAAAGCAAAAGCTTTCTGCTGAGATTCTGAGAGAATTCATGCAATGTGGAAATTTACTGAGTGAAGAAATAGAACCATGTATTTTTGTTCTCTGCAATCACTTTAACAATGAACATCTTTTGGGGCTTTTTGCTTCTTTCTTTCCTCTCCCTGTCTTTTAAGCCATAATCGTAGAGGGGAACAATATCTCATCAGGGATAGATCTGTGCTGATCAGGAGACAAAGTTTATATGAAATCTGGGGAGGCTTGGAGGCCTTTGAAGCACTCTTTGTGAGGGATGCTCCTGGTTGTCCCATGAGGTTCAGGTGCTTTGGCAGAGCTCAGATTCACCTGCACAACAAGGTTTCTCTGTCTGCTGGGGCTTTGAGAGAATGACTGTGCCAGGCCGGAGCACCTAGTTGCACACCTGCAGTAGGACAGTGGACACTTCTTGGCACCAGTGGACCCAAGCCTGCAGAAAGAGCTAGAGACCTCTTCCTGGGACTTAAGGGAGCAGGTCTCTTGGGAAAGGAGAGGGATGCCTGTAGCTGTACGACAGTTCTACCTGTCCAGGATTGCCACAGCCCTGGGAGCCTCCCTGCTAGAGGTCAGAAATTAACAGCCATGCCATAACTCATGTGCATGATGGTCCTGCCCCATGGGGAAGGAGCTCAAGAGCTGGACAGACCTTTTGTGCTGGGTTCAGGTAGTCCCAGTACTAGGACAGGATCTTATTTTGTCAGACTGTGAGGGAAATGGACAGATTCCAATGCTGAGCAATTATTTTTTTGTTTTCCTAGTTTAGGAGGACCTATTGCTCTAAAACTGCACCTGTATGCCATATTTCATGTACTTGCTGTACTTGTTCTGTGGAAATAAGCAACCTGAGGGAAAACAAGCAACTGGGTTGCCTCATGAACAAGTTTGGCTGAAAATACAGGAGCATGAATAACAATGGGAAAATTTCCTCTCAGTCCCACAGACACCAACTGTTGTACCTCAGGAACCAAACTCAGCCACCAGCACCTCCATTGCTGTCTACTGGGCTGTGAACAACGGGGATGCCATTGACTGCTTCCAGGTCTACTGTATGGAGGAGCTGCAAGCCAGCAAAGATGTGGGCGGTGCGTAAGGTCTTGACTTCATGATGACAGGAGTCCTTTCTGCTCTGGTTGGGGGTCAGCAGAGAGAAGGCCAAACTGCAGGGGAGGGCCTAGGACACAGAGAGAGGAGGGACTGCGAAGACATCATGCCTAGGACTAAAGATGGGCATTGGTGGAGGAAAGCATGAGGTAGATGGCATTTCTTCTCCTCCCCTTCATCCCCCAAAATGCAGGATAAATGTCATGGTCTGTAAGCTGTAGGGCAGTTGTTTGCGGAGAAGCAGCAACATCCCTGTTGAGTTGCTCTTTTATGAAGTGTCCTGACTGTCAGAGGGGTTTTGTCCATGCTGCCCCATGGGTACTCACGAAGACTGCAAATAGAGATCCCAAAGGGATGAGAGTCATTTGGTTTTGGGGGCCTGCATAAAAATAAAAGTGGCCTAATTAAAAAACAAAAAAAAAAAAGACAGGAAAAGATAATCAGTATTTCCACATGTAGACAAAGATTTTTTTCAAAATGGCATTAAAATATTTCAGAAGTTAAATATGAAATTGAGAAAAGGTGATTGAAATGCTTACTCATTAAAACATTCAGACTAATCATAAAGTCATTTTAAGCAACTGGGCTCTGGACAAGTGCATGTGTGTATGTGGGTGTGTGTGAGTGCATGCTAAAGGATGCTAAGAACTTTTTATGATAGCTAATTTATAGCTAAGAGCTATGAAGTCCATTAAGGGAAATCATTATGTTATATTATGGAGCGGTGAAACCAGATCCAACAGGTCAGGACCTGTTGCAGCACGTCCAGAATAGAGCCACAAGGATGGTCAGAGGGCTGGAGCACCTCCCATATGAGGACAGGCTGAAAGAGTTGGGGTTGTTCAGCCTGGAGAAGAGAAGGCTCCAAGGAGATTTTATAGCAGCCTTACAGTACCTGAAGGGGGCCTACAGGAGAGATGGGGAAACACTCTTTATCAGGGAGTGTAGTGACAGCACAAGGGGTAATGGTTTTAAACTGAAAGAGGGTAGATTTAGATTAGATATTAGGAATCAATTTTTTACTCTGAGGGTGGTGAGGCACTGGGACAGGTTGCCCAGAGAAGTTGTGGATGCCCCATCCCTGGAGGTGTTCAAGGCCAGGCTGGATGAGGCTTTGAGCAACCTGGTCTAGTGGAGGGTGTCCCTGCCCATGGCAGGGGGGTTGAAACTACATAATCTTTAAGGTCCTTTCCAACCCAAACCATTCTGTGATTCTAATAACTGCTGATTGTATGTCCCAAATTTGCAGTCTGGTCCTCTGTAGGACTGAGGGCCATAATCTCCCCTTGCCATCAATGGGGGTTTCAGTGCACTCAACTCAAGGGCACATCAGAAGCTTTCTGTCAAAACTGATTCAGAGTAAAACATGGAGATCCTGGCTAGTAACGTTTTCTGGATTTTTTATTTTTATTGATTGATTTTTGCATGTTAGTTGAGAGGTGCCATTGTAGGCCCTACCAGTGCAACACATTAATAAGATGTCCCGTGTGTGTATGTTCCTTCTAGCTTTGGTGGAAGAGTACAGAGTGACAGTGAAGGAGAGCCACTGCATTTTGGAGGACCTGGAGCCAGATCGCAGCTACAGTGTGTGGGTCATGGCTGTGAATGGCACAGGCTGTAGCTTACCCAGTGAAAAAGCCATTTTTAAAACAGGTATGTATGTATTTTGGCACTTGATTATTATAAGCTTTAGGTCCTTAGACCAACTCTAGTCCACAGTGTTACTGAAACAGAAGAAACTGCTTTGTTTAGCCCATCTGTCAGAGAGTGGGCAACTTAGAAAAGATAGCAGCATAATTGCTCCTGGAAGATAACTTGAAGGCATTCAGATTTGAAGGTGTTTTCAGTCCTGGGCCTCGTAACTGTGTCACTGGGACAGCACATTATGAGTTTCTCTTCTGGGTGCACTGCAATGCTCTGGGGAAGGCTTGGGAAAGCCACCCAGCTGCTCTCTGCTGCTGGTATTTCTCCTGTGGAAAACGGAGGCAACAGCTACATTTTTGCCTCTGCCATTCTCCCAAATACATCTACATTGCATTGATTTGAATTATTAACTTTTCAAGGGAAGGTCTGCTTTACTGAATTTACATGCTGTATCTAGCTCAGTGTGACACAATCTCAAATGTGACTGAGAGTCTCTGCTGCTGTTTAAGTGGTATAAATTAAGATGAGTAATTAGACAAGTATTGTTTATGAGCTTCATTTGACAGATTATTTTTTGTAAGTTTTAATTTATTTAATAATTTGTCTTGACAAAACTATTTCTTCTTGAATTATAGGCAAAATGAAGCATCTTGTGTCTCAGGCCGTCTTGCCAGACAATTTTTTTAGTGCTATGGGATAAAAACAATCATTCTGTTCTTCCAGTCACAAAATACAGACAAGAGTATTTAAGAATTTCATAATGAAATAACTCTGTACAACACTGAGTGTGTTGTTGAAATCGCTTGGTAGCAACCACAGCTTCAAGCCTTTTGCTTAATCCACTAGACTTGTTGATAATTCTCAATAGTCATATTTTTAGCAAAGATTATTTTCCAGAGAATACAAAGCAGAATTCAAATTTTATGGCTTCAACAATGTAATTGTAAGCATGGTGCAGAATTCCTGTGAAATGGTCAAATACTAATGAGTTATTACTAGATAATAAATCACAGTTTTAAAGGGGGTTCTCACCTCTTTGAAGCTGCTATTTTTAAGAACTGTCTTTACCTTTTGACATCAGGCTCACCATTTTTTTTCCAAAACTGAAGCCTTCTGAAGAAGTTAATTTCCTCACATCTCTGATTACTTCCTTTGGCCTGTTTCTTTAAGAAAATAAATAAACTAGATCAAATAAGGGCTCATTAAATACCTTCCCTCAAGCTGAGGTGAACTTCTGGAGTGCACTGAGCCCCAGATGGACTTGTGAGGACACTCCTGAGCACTGACTGGTACAAAACTGCTGATCTGCTTAACACCAAAGGTGGAAAGATGAGCGCCAGTAATGGAAAACAGTTCTTCAGTGTGAGTCTGACTACTTTGGTAGCAAGAATTTAGAGAGTTTATTTTTAGCAATTCAGATTAAAAGTTGGCACGTACAAGAGAATGCTTTGCTGGTGTATGCAGTTACAGGAACATACGCATTAATAGTGGACCAAAGCTGTGCCTCTTCCAGGTGTTGGGAGCCCCCACAAGGTTTCCCTGTTGGGATGGCATCTGTGGAGGTGGCAGTGGGCCTGGGGAGTTGTGAGGAATGCAGGCGGGTGCTCCTGCAGCATCCCCCCAGCACCTCCTGTCTCCTGCTCTTCCAGATCCCAAACTCGCAGCCTGTCCTCCCCTCCCCGTGGGAGTACAGTTTCCACGCAGTGGGGGAATGATGCTGAATGCAGCAAGTATCCCTCCTTTCCTCCCTGTCTGTCTCAGACTGATTTCCAGATGAAGGCCCTTTGCAATCCTGAAGAAGTGAATGCACCTTCTTCTGTTGTTCAAAACCTACGTGATTCTCACCCTGTATCTGAGGGACAGAGTAAGAACTTACCCTTTTTGTCTCTTTGGCTCTTGTAAGGTCACTTACATGAGTGCTGGAATGTTAGGAGGAAATCAGGTATACATTCTAACTGCAGTTAATTTGTTAAAAAATTCTCAGAAGTACAGTAACAACTTTTTCTGATATCCTGACTCCATCTACTCTTTAGACAGATAATTTCAAATTTAAAACAAAAAAAAGCTTGATGCCTTATGACATACTCTTTGCACATATGTAAATGTGGATATGTGTGTCAGTAGCTGAATGCAGGCATTAGGGGATTTAGCTATTAATTTTTCATCCTTCAGAAACAGATGCATTTAAAAACAGACAATAATCAAATATGTCAGAAGAGAATTCAGGGATTATTGCTAAGGGAGCTACACAGATGTATTACCAGATAAGAATCTATGTCACAGACTCATTGTTCTGCTGAATACCTAGATTAGCTGTTCCTGTAGTAAAACATCAAGTACAGCTTAACCTGAACTGCCAACCTCCTGATTGTCACTAAACCACAAAATTGATATGTACTTGTGGGTGTTTTTCTTTTCTACTCATGACAAATTATTTTTCATACAAAACAGAATGCATCTGGAATGCTTGTTGCAGTTCTATAAAATTATCTTGTCATAAAACTGACTAATTTCTATTTCTGTCTTAGGCCTCCTATTTTTATCTCTTTAAAAGTGGAAAAAACTTTCTATGGCTTTTATAAAATTAATACCCTTTCTTTTAAGGATTTCTATTAAGACTGTTTATATGAGTTTCAACACCATTTGTAAGATTTGTTTATGTTACTATTCCCTGGAAAGGGAAAAAGCAAGTGAATACAACTAATCCATTTTCAGCCTACGATACTGGATGTGCAGTTTCACACAGTAGCTTTTGATTCCTTGCATTCAGTGCAGTATTTTATGTTCCGTTTTCTGTCTTGCAGTTGGACCTGTAGCTCTTAAGCTGCGGCTCTAAAAAAGATAAATTACAGGACCAAATTTTAGCATTGCAAAAATAAACAGGACATAATTAAGCAGAAATTCGGCATCTCTCCCTGTCACTTCTGCAGCAGCACATTTGTTTCTGATGCAGTTCATGCAGTAACTGCTGAGGACAGGATTGAGGTGACGCAGGGAGAGTTGTAGGCATCACTGCCTTGATGCTCTGCTTTTTGAAGATTGATGGAAATGAGGAAAGGCATAAAAATCTACATGGGCATTCTAAGGATGTGCAGAAATGCACAAATGTTCACAGTGATTTTCCCAGGATGGGTTTTTTCCCCATAATGTATCCCTCTGCCATTGAAACAAACAAGCAAAAGATCACTGCTGCATGGGCAAAACTAACTGTCCTGTGGCTTTCTGGGAGGTGACTCTTCCTCTCCCTTGCGAGCATTCCGCCCCAGCCACTAGTGCCCTCTTCATAGTACAGCTAACATGTCCCTGTGTCCCCAGCACCCTCCATCCCCACCATCAAGGCTGAGGACTGCACAGTGTGTTGGGACACAGCCACCATCCGCTGGTGTGCCAGCTCATTGCCAGCGGAGTCCTTCACCCTGGAGTACTGCCGACAGCACTCGCCAGAAGGAGAGGGTCTCAGGTCAGTGCCATGGTCGCAAGGGTTGCTCGGTCGGATTAGACAGCTGCTAATGAGCGTCCCCCAGACTGCGGGTCATTACACAAGAGATTATTCTGCCTTCAACGGTGCGAGGAAGAAATCTGCTTCTATGTGCTGAGGAATTTACAGGATAGATACTAATCTATGAGATTAGGCTGAGACATAAAAATACTTTTTTTATTCTGCTTAACTGGGCAATCTGCTTCATTTGGGGCCAAAACCCTGGAGATATTGCGCTGTCTGCAGCCAACCAGAAGTTGTAGGGCTGTGCTGGCCAGGGCAGCAGTTGCTGTCCCACAGCTGCCACAGCCCTGGCTAGGGGAGGGCAGGGCAGCTGAACTCCATGGGACAGAGTGGCAGTGAGGAGCCCGGCCCAGTTTGCTCTCTGCTTTGTAGTGAACAAAATAGGAGCCGGCTTGGGGCATAGCAGGGGTGATATGGGTGTCCTGGTAATACGGGTGACGCATCTATGCTGTCTGGATGTGTGGGCAGATCCCTCCCAAAGCACAGCTGAGCTCAGTGCTGCCCAGCTGTGCAGGCATGCCACAGAGGTCAAAGAGCAGCTTCGAAACTGGGGGTGGTGTCTGCCTATGAGGCCCTCTCTGGTTTCCCCTATGGTAAGTCTGTGCTGCGTAGAGGAGGGGGTGAGGAGGGACGGAGGCTTCGCTGAGCTGTGAAACCATGCACTGCGTTGAAACGCAGGGAAAATTATGTGGTGCTCTGCATGTCATTGGGGCTTGGGGGTTTTGCATATTTGATTTTAAAAAAAAAAAAAAAACAATGACAACCATGTTCCAGCAAAATACAGTTGCAAAACTCTGACAAGCTTTTGGAGGGGTGGTGGAGGGCACTTGCCATCTGGGACCCTGTGGAAGAGCCTTAGCCCACCTGAATTTGTCTTCTTCACCTCCCAAGAAGCCTGGATAGGCTCTTCACCTGGGGGCTAGTTCACATGGACTTCATGGAGGTGTGGCAGAGAGGGCAGAGCTCTACCCCAGTCAGAATTATTTAAGTGACTGAAGGATGAACAGGTTTCTAGTAGAAAAGTGTGACAGTTAAATTGTGTGCACCTTGCTCCTTACAAAAGTACGCTAAAAATTGAAATAAAACTTCTGTGGGGTTGGGAGACCTTTTTTTTTTCACACAGTGCCAGCATGCTGCATTAATGCAATCAAGGAGAGGTCTTGCCCAGCTCTCCTGCCTCTTGGCGGGCATCCTCGACCTGCTATGTTTCATACATATGTCATGAGGCCATCAGGTCCCATCAACCTGACAAAGTTGCTGTTGGTCAGGGATAATGTTGCTGTTCCCAAAACCTGTGCTGTGTATTTGCCCTGGAGTTTCTTTGCTGTTGACTGGAATTGCCTCTTTTTCTCAAAACTGAAACAGAAAGTGTGCTGTGGTTTCTGCAATCTGTGAGTGAGGTGTTGATAACACCAAGCAGTTGCTTGTGTGGTGATAACTGTTGCAAAAGGTGCTGGAACTGACCCATTCCCCTTCTCAAGTGACCTTGTGCAAAATCTATCATGTTTATAAATATAATGAGTGACATTTGACTTTTTGGCTTTCCTGTGGGCAGAAGGTAGCCTTTTACTGTGACAAGTATGAGAAATTCCCACAGGACAAAATAATGAATTTTCTCAGAATTACTGTAGTTTAAATTTCTTTATTGAAAGAAGGAGGTCTGACCTCTTTTTTACAGTGTCAAAGACCATCTCTCACCACTTATTTTCCCTCAAAGCAATGCCCCTCTTTCCCCCTGAGATTAACCTGAAAAGCTTCTGTAACAGCACAAGATGTTTCAGTGCTGGAGAATTTTTTTAAAGATTTCTATTTAATTTTTTTTATAAAGACAAGGAAAAAAGAGCCCAGTGGTAGATGGAGAATACTGCCTGTATTGCTCTTATCCAAGGCCCCCAAGGTGCAAGTTAGGGCTAGGAGTAAATTCTGTATGTACCTGATATAGTAAGAAGCTGCCTTCTGGAAGTACCTGTAGGGAGCTTAGAGTTCCTGTGTCAAGTACCTATATCAGGTGGAATAAAACTGTGTCTTTATGCATACTTAGCATTGGGGCCTGGGAATGCTGTAGTTTCTTCTGGTTGCTTTCCTTGAAAGCTTGGAGCTCGTTCTTCACAGGTTTCCTGAGCAACACTCATCTTGGGGACCAGCCAAATGTGGACCCGTTTGACAGACAGCCTCTTGTCCTTGCAGCAGCTCAGTAGCTGGACCATTTCCCAGTCCCTGGGTGGGAGTTCAAACGCATTCCTCAGCAACCCTGGAAAGTTCATACAGCTGCTGTTGGGGGAGTAGTGTGAAAGCAGAGGCCAGGGAAGGATATCCTAGGGAAGTCTTGGAGAAGGCAGCGTGGTCCAATCCCACAAGGCTGCTTTCACAGATGTTGCTCCACAAGCTTACCCAAGGCAAGGGACACCACCAAGGTGGTAGGCAGGGAGAGGGGCACCCATCAAATAGCTGGTGAAGAGTGTGGAGCTGCTGGTCTGGGCTGGCCCCTGGTAGCCTTCAGTGTATCACGGGATCACAGGATGGTTGAGCATTAATTAATGGAAGGGGCCTTTGGAGGTCCTCTGGTGCAACACTTCTGCTCAAGCAGGGCCACCTGGAGCCAGTTGCCCTGGAGGTCCTTGAAGCAGTCCTGGAGCAGTCCCAACTCCCCAGGGAAAGAATTTGAAGCATATCTGGAAATAAATCCTCATTAAAAGTTTCCTTCTAAATACCCTAAAAAAAAAAACAAACTCTGTTTTCTCCTCTGGGTTCTCTTTCCTTCCCAGTTTGCCACTTGAGGGATATGTTTTCTTATAAAACCATCTTAAATCTTCTGCAGTGAGCCCCTGGCCTGCTACTGTGGTTTTGGAGCACCTTCCTGGGTTGATTCTTTTTCCAGAATCTTTATGAGGCTTTGAAATGTGTTTCTGTCAGTTTCCAGAGCTCTGCTGTTTTCTCGCCGTTCAGCTTCTTTGTGTTGAGAAGTCAATGGAGCTGTGGGTGGAAGATGGAAAATGGTGAGAAATTTAGTCCAGGGATTAGGTGTGTGGGCTGTTCAGATGAAAACCATGTATCACATAATGAGAAATCTTTAAGACTCAGGGAGGCAGAAATGTGTACAGTATGTGGTGAGTTGGTAAAAGTGGAAGTGACTGAGTGTCATCCTCTCCGCCAATGTGAGACCAGCACTGCTAGTGACCAAAATTTTCTGTCTACTTATAGAACAGGTCTAATACTGGAAAAAGGAGAGGAAGTCATGTTGCCCACATGACTGTCCTGCCAGCTCAGGAAACAAGGTGTGGAAAATAGAGAATCTTCCTCCCCTCTGGCTGTGCTGCACTTGCTGTCTCAGACAGCAGCGAGGACCATTGCTGGTGGTGCTTTGGTGATCTAACACCAAAACAGCAAGAGCTGGGACAGAGGAAAGGAAGCATGTGGCACAGCTGGGAGCAAGCTCAGAGCTATTCGTTCTTTATCTTCAAGAGCTTTTTTTACCCTCCTGGTTCACCCCTTCTGTGTGCTTCTACACGTATCTTGAGAAGCTTGCATACTTTCAACTCTAACTCCACATTGGTGGTGCCAGCACAGGTCTGGAGCTGCTGTTTCAGTGGGATCTTGGGGGTGGAAATGACAATTACAGCACTGAGGGTGTTCAGAATCACTGTGAGGAATATTATTTGCTGAATTCATGCAATATTAAAAAATAGCTTCTAGATGTTGTTTCCCTGAAATAAATGAGGATGCTTATTGGAGATACATGCATCAAAACACAGCATAAGGTTTCCCTAAAACCAGGGAAATCAAAAATTTAACAGACAACTGCTACTGTAATATTTCCTGGTAATTTAAAGGTGGAGAAACATGTAGCTCCTTTCTGTTCTGCTTTGAATAGCATGTACCTGAAATTTGGAGACTGAATTTTGAGACTTAAGATTCATCTTATAAAGAGAGGGATTAAGAGGAGATACTTAAAATATTTAACTTCTGTTGTTTCTTGAATATCTATGCACTGAATTTTGTATCATAATATCAAGACATTGTGGGGACAGAGCAACTATAATAACATTTAGGCGAAAGGCCAGGATGCTTGTGTTTTGATAATAACATTATTACATTTCCAATAATGTATAAAGTGAGCAGGTATATTTAAAGTAGAAAATAGCTGACATTTAAAATGTTGTGGGTGGATTTCTCTTTCTTTCATGACCAAAATTACACAGTTCAATACTTAAAGTGAGTTTGAGGAAGATCTAGCTGCAATGCTTGTTTCAAGAACTCGGAAATGAAACAGGCTTCCCCCAACACAGTCAGGATGCATTTTCCCCTTCCTTTTTCTGTGAATGACCTGTATGCTGTAAGCTAAACAGTGATCATACCTTCTTGTCATCCTTGATTTTTTTATCACTGATTGCAGGGTCAACTTGAAGCATGACAAACTACAGTGATTGATGGGGAGCCCTAAGTATTCACTTTCCCCATTCACCAGATCCTCTAGACAGAAGGAGAGGCAATGGCAAGACCTATTTCATCTTTGCATGCAGCCTCTTGTGAGCTTGGACCTGGCTCAGAGTTTTGCAAATGAAATTCCTTCTTGTTACCATATTCTGTTTCATTAGTTGGCAGCAGCAGGACTGTTTTTTAAGCCTTAATCATAGCTTAGATTGATGGGCTCTTATTCTTAGACAGCTTAAAGCTGGCTAAAATAGATTACTAAGCAGAGAATGCTATTCGAAAATCTGGTCACTGTTTTACTGACCACATCTGCTTAAAGTCCAGACTTTTCTGCCTCACTATTACAACCAAAAAGAGGCATGGTATTGCTTTCAGATTTAAACATGCAACCAAATTCTGGTTTGGAATTTCAGATTTGAAAGAGACTCAAGTCTGAACTTGATAGATGACCCTATTCTGCAATTGGCTGGACCCAAAATCTTCTCTGAATATCCAGGCTCTGGGATCCAAACTCCAGAATATGAATACCTCAGGTCTACTCATTACACCAGAATGTACCTATCTACTTGGATTTAGAAATAATCTAATGTTTTATTAACTAATCATCAGCTAAATAGCATGTAGTGAAAAAGAAGATCTCATATTTTTTTTGAAGGATAGTGACTTAGATGGCATTTTCCTGAAGACAGAAATAGCCATATAGAGGGCATCACTATGCTTAAGACATGTTGATCTCCATGTTGCTACAAACAGCTTCTGACAAATAGTTTAGTGAGTCCTCCCTTCACCTTACTTGTAAATATTTTCTCAAAACTTCTTTTTGGTGACCTGTACTTCAGATTCACAGCAAAGATATCAGGCCGGTGCTTTCAAGGAACAGATTGTCTAGGAAGCATGGACAAATTTCTTCAGAGTCTAGTTGACGACTTCTTTTCCCCTACCTCTGCTTCCATCCCAGTTTTCCGTTCTGTCACTCCCTGTATATTTGCCTCCTTGCTCAGTTCCCATCTTGTATTTTTTTTCGACTCATCATTCATTTTTCTCTTGTCCCCTATACTTGGACAAGCCTTTTTCCTATTTCAAGTCTAAAGAGCTCAGGTTCTCATCGGGCAACTTGTCAGGGTGCACCTCTTCCCTGAACATTTCAGTCAGAACCAACCAGCCTGACAAAGTCCCAGTGCCTTGCTGAAGTGCTCTCGTGGTCAGGACTTTGGTTAGCTATGGGGGTGAAGCAAACCGTGTGACTACTACTGTGTTTGGGCAACCCACTTCTGTTTACTGCATCAGTTCCAACATTAATGTAACACGTTCCCCCAAAGGCAGAGTGGCCCTGCACTGATCACGCAAGAACCCCACACTCTCTGAAATTCTTTTACATTGAAAAAAAAACAGATCACAGGAGCACCTAGTGCTTTTTCTCAAAGCTTTCAATAATTTTTAATGACAGCTGTCAGTGCAAAATACCTGTTACAGACAGATGATGCATCAGTCTTTCCCCAGGATGCCATCCGCAGAGACACAGAGCTCTATGTGGTGGTAGCAGGAATTTGGTGTGTGAAGGGCTGTGGGATTTTAGTTTTATGTGATAAATGCAGCAGAGGCAAACATGAAAAATCCTGATGGATCAGCACAGATTATTCTTCAGCTTGTACTGCTATCTGCTGGGACATACATGTAAGAACAGTCACTACAAATGAGTAGCAACCATCTGATCCAACTGCTAACTTGCCTGCCTTGCCTCCTCTGGGATCATAGTAATTAGGGCTGGAAAAGGTAATTTGTTTAATCTGGCTTCCCATAGAGACATGACCTGCAGGAGGGAGACCGTCCTGGGCTCCACTCTGAAACCTGAGGTGGAAGGCAAAATGCCTTGCATGCTCTCCAAAGGCACATTTCCTGTTTGTGAATTTAAATACTTGCCTTGGAGATTTCCAGAATTATTTCTGGGAGGAAGTTATCTACTTTATACAGATAAACAGTCTTTACCTGCAGGCATAAAATGCAATGGGTATATACTGTCTGGATTTGCCATGAGGCAAAAATGAGGAAAACCAGGAACCAGTGTATGAGAATTTGTTAAGCCAATCTTTCATACTCCTGACAATATAGAAAATAAAATTGGCGTCCTTGTAGCCATCCAAATTACTTTCACTGGCATTTCAAAGTGCCTGTGAAGCAGATTGAGTGGGTGCTGACTCTTGCTTTCTGGCAGTGTGACAAGACATCAGCGGCTGAGGATGTGAGGGTTGAAGTCTTTGAGGCACCACAGAGGGGAGACTCAGTCAAAACAGGGCACTGTGCAAAGGCAGTTTCCCTTCTGCTGCTTCTTGCAAAACCAGCCTGTTAAACTGCATGGTACTGTGAGGGAGACAGAGCCAGGACTTTGTTGATGAACAATTTGTGAGCAAGGAGTTAATAATAAGTTCATGGTTTTTATGCAGTCTCAGATAAGAGTATCCATTCTTTTGGACCTGGAGCATATGCCCAGACAGTACAAACACACCTGTGTTCATTGTCATGCAATTTATTGAAAGAGGGTTTCTTTTCTTCAGAAGCTTGTTCATTTTGTAAAGCAGACGTTTCACGGGAGGCAGTTGAGAATTTCATTCCATGCTCCTTGCATTTTATTTGATGAGTTACGCTGGAAAATGAACATGAAGTGAGCATTACACCAAATGACTGCACTGAGTGAGAAGGTGGTACAGGAACAAAGGCCTGAAAATTTGTCAAAAGTAAGGAGGATCCCTCTAGTAAAATGCCAAAGCTCCTACATAATCCAGTTGTTTGTGAAAACACTGTTTGCAGGTTCTCTACTGTGCCTGTTGTTTTGGTAGTAAACAATACTGTTAGGTGGTTTAGCTGTTTGCATAAATTAGTTTTTCCTGGTTTGGATATCTGCATACATTTTCATGTGTGAAAATCTTCAAAATTTGCAGATCTTTTGCTGGTATAAAGAAATCCGAACTGAAAGTATCCCTGGAGCCCAATGTGAACTATTTCTTCTACTTGAGGGCTGTCAACCCATTTGGGACAAGTGAACAAAGTGAAGCAGCTCTCATCTCAACTAAAGGTAGATCACCATTTTCTGATGTTGAAACAATGGGATGGAGGGGCAAAGCAGCCAAAGATGGCATTTTCCTCTGGAAATCATACCCGAAATTTCCAATAAGAGAGTGAGCAAGTTATTGAGATAAAAGGGACTGTATTTTACCTGCTTAAAGTTAGCACAATCAGGGGCTGCTTCACTTCAAGTTTGTATATTTGTGTCAACATAAAACTGATGTGACTTCAGAAGCAAAAACATTGAATTCACCAGAGATAGGAAATTATTAAATATTTTTCAGGGATCTCAGTTTGCTTGAGTTTGGCAGAGCACATTCTGACAAAAGATGCCCTGATCTTAAAAAAACCCCTCACAAATAAAACCTTATGGACTCTGGCTTTCAGGGGTGAGGAAGCATGCAAGGCAGTTTTAAAATCTAATGGATGATTGAACTTTAAGGTTTCCAGATAAATAGTGTTAAGTCATATACAGTTCTTCCAAACCAGCCTCAAAACTCAAATTTGCTATTTTGAAAAAGCAATTGGTTGAAAATTATTCAACCTTCTTAAATGCTGAAGATTTCTTTATCACCTAGCTACTTTTCTGAACATTAGACTGCCATCCCAATGGGGCACAGCTTGGAAGACTTCTTGCATTCGCACCCAATTTTCTGTCACTCCTACCTGCCAGCAGACACAACTCTATCCAGCTAAGATGGCAGTAATTGTTGCTTAACATTTTGTGATTCATCTCATGTTAATGTTGCCAGCCTCTCAGAACTGCTGTTTTTTGTCATGAATTTTACCAGGAACTCGATTTCGCCTACTAAGCGACACAGCTCATCCCGCTTTGCAAATCTCCTCCAATGCAACAGTGATCCATCTTCCTGAGAAAACCAAATTCACTGGGTGAGTAGTGGCATGATGAGCATGACCACCCTACAGTGTTCAGGATGGGTCCCTCACTCTTGTTTTTGCCTGTAGGTAGCTTTCACGTGACACTAACTAGTTTCATGGAAGAACTGAATTGTTTCAGTCACGCAGCCAATGGACTTTGTGTGACTGGCTCCCCCTTCAAGCACTGCATTGTCTTAATAAAGCCAGTAGTAGCATTGATGTAGGTGCTGGGAAGAATTCAAGTGTTGCACTGTGGAACAGCCAGAAAGTCAAAGGCAGTGGTACCTACTGGGACTGCTAGCTTTGCCTCAGTCCATGGTCACTGCTTAATCCTTCAGAGCACTTCAGTCTCAAAGCAATTTGTTGCTGCCCTGAGAAGGCCAGATTTGTGGGATTATTTTTTAATATATTCTGGCTAGAAGTAATCCATCTTCCATACTTTGCTTCTCTACTGAGGGCATTATTGGTAATGTTTTCCAAAGCATCCGTGGCTTTGGAGAACTAGGAAGTGCTCCTGGGATATGTGTAGAACACTTGTACCAGGCTACTTCCATCCATTGCAAACATTTTTATTTTTTTTTTTTTTGTACATACTGATGTCAGTCCCATCACAAGCACAGATCTACTTGTATAAGTTGTGCCATACTGATTTGGCTTCTTAAAAGGTAAGGTATTACAGGTTTAAGCACTTTTTTTTACTGTTGCAGCTGAACGCACACAAGATGTTTCACAGAATCACAGAATCACAGAATGTTAGGGATTGGAAGGGNACTTTCTAGTTTGAACAGGCCTTCTAAATTTGAGGTACATTTTTTGCCTCCAGAGTCACTTTTTCTACCTTTTGCTAGGTTCATATAATTTTGAGTGAGGTTGCATGGTTTTCAATACTTAAGATGGGTCCATCTCAGAAATTACTCTCTGTGACAACATTCAAATCTTTGATAAAACACTGCACGTAGAAAAACAGAGTGCAATTCATTAGTAGTTTTAGATGCTGCAGCATGATGCGACTGCAAGAAATATCACAATATGGTTGCTTTACCACCACACTCACTTCACTGCATGTCTCTTCCACAAACAGGTTTCCTTCAGTCCTGGGTGAGCTGCTGCCAGCTCGGGGATGTCATTACTGGGAAATTGTTGTCTCTGCCTGCAGAAGCTACAGAATTGGGATTTGCTATGAGGCAATACCATGGAGCAATGTCTTGGGGCTGAGTGATACTTCCTGGTGCATGCGGTGCTGTCCTACACAAACCAGGTAAAGCTGGGTCAGTCTAGTTGCTTGGAAAGTTACTTGTCTTTCATGTAAATAAAGCTAGCCAGCTTCAAGAATCACAAGAGCAGAAAGGATCCATCTGCTTTCTTTCTGCAAATTTGAGCAATAAGAAAAACACAACTACAAAGGAGCTTTAGACCTCCTCTTAATTAAAAAAAAAAATCCTATAAAGCACCTTAAAAAACAAAATTAATCTCAAACAGACCTGGTTACTGCCCTTCACCCAGCCAATGAATAAAACTTATAAAACTGATTTGCCACTGCCTTGTCATTCCAGGCTCATATACTGAACTGCTTCATTACACCCAGCAAGAGTATTTCTTTTCATAAATGCAGTCTTTTTAGAATCTGTTTCCATCTGCAACAGATATCAAGCCTCTCTAGGGAATGCTTTCTCCTGCCTTGTCATTTAGAGTGATAGTCACTCACCTGCTACTGTGGCAGGACTGCAGGGTGCTTCAGCAGGCCAGTGCCAGGCTGCTTGAAGGTTTGTAAAGCATAACCCTGTTAATGGTGTAAAGGTGCTCTTGATCTAAACAAGTGTGCTTTTTTCAGTGTGAAATCCGGTAGATGTGTGAACATAGCTAGCTAAATGAAACATCTGAGATGAAAAGGGTTTTGCCAAAGCAGAGCTCATGCTTAAATCCCTACAAAGACATGAAATAAGAAAGATACAGACGAATATGATTACAGCAAGTCTGCTTTATCCTGAGAGTCCAAAGATGCCAAGTTAAAGGGCACACCAGGCAGGGCTTTGAAGCAATGCCATATTTGCTTTGCCTGTGTACTGAGCAAAATGCTGTTGCTTCATGATATGCTGCTGTACATGGCCACCTGTTAAAGGTGGGGATTAAGCCATAGGTTATTTCTGGTAAATCACTATGAGGAGGCTCACTGTATTCTGCTTTATGTTCTCCCACAGCTTTCTTTACAGATTTTTTCACACTGGTGTGATGAGTGATGTCCACGTGACAGAACACCTGGCCAGGATAGGCATCCTGTTAGATTACAGTGGCGGCAGACTGTTGTTCTTCAATGCAGAGAGAGGACTGGTGCTGTTCACCATCAGGCACAAATTCACTGATGCTGCTCACCCGGCTTTTGCCCTGGAGAAGGCTGGAGAGCTTACTCTGCACACAGGAATGGAGCTGCCGGAGTTTGTGAAGCACAGCTAATCCCCTGCTTCACAGTCTCAGGAAAACTGACAATTACAGTGTCAAGGGAGAGGGAGGGGAAGAGGGATGCCGTAGAGTCTTCACTGATGAATGCTGTGCACACAGCTCTCCCCCACATCATCAGTAATAGTAGTTAGTGCTCAGCCACATAATCACCCTGAGCCTGGAGAGAAAATCTACTCCTTCAGATGGAAAGTGCACCTAGAGATATACACAGCCATACTTTTGAAGGGAAAAAGAAGTTTTGTTAGATATGAACTTTAAGAGGGGAGGGAAATGTACTTTCCCTGTGAAAATAACGATAGTGCTAGCTGTCTTTTTAAAGTTGATGATGTGTCTTGTGTATGAAATAAATGCATTTCTCACTGCAATACATGAAAGCCATCATTTCATCATTTACCAGAAGAGTCAAATCCTGAATCCAAGATGATATGTTAGAAAAATGTCCAAAAATTTCAACAACTGAAACATTCTGCAGGTTAATGTATCTTGTGTTATTGTTTGCCAACTTTCTTCTATAAATGCACAAATTAAGAAAACTTGGAAACTTAAAAATCTGTATGTTTGCAGAATGAGTCCCAGACTAGTCTTCAGTCATGTAAAGTTTGAGTATGCAACAGCTACCTAACCGGCTCACAGCAGACTATCAGACAGCTACCTGACTATGTCACTAAATAGCTGTGCCTGTGAATAGCTACTCATGAAACTCATGCATGAGGAAACTTGATAGCAGTGGTAAAAGTCTTCCTGTATGTTTTCAGTCCTCATTTTGCTGGGTAAGTGGTTTTGACAGCGAAGGGAAGGTTGCTACCCAGGACCTTAGAGAACAGTCAAATTTCCAGTGATCTTCTTGTGGATCACTCTTTTTCCGTCACTGCTTTTTACCTTTGCACTTACAGATTTCAGGCTTGTGGATATTTTCATGCAACTGCTGTGCTCTTTCCTGTTATCTAGACTAGTACCAGCATCACAGCAACGAAGTACAGTGTTTCAGGGCCAACGCAACAGGCAGGCTAAAAATGGTTGATGTCAGCAGAGGAATAGGATGCCAGTTCTCCCACTTGACTTTTTCAAACCTTTTCCCAAGCACTTCACACACTGGTGGTATGGCTGTGTTCTCGCCTGCCCCACAGGCTGAACACACAAGTGACAGTGGTGCTGAACGCCAGTGAATACTGGGGGGAAATTAATCTTAAGGCGGGCAGGCAGGCAATGTTTTTTATGCTGTGCCTACTCTGGAGATTTCTGCCATGGGGGACTGCGCTGCCAGACTAATTTCTAAGCTCAGTTGAAGAGCTGCACTCTCTGAGGTAAAGCAGATTTCAGGAGTCTAATGGAGAGGGTTTGCCTCTGAAGAGAGGGCTTAAATGAGTTACAGGGAAGCTTCTGCTTTTTATGCTCAGAGGGGGTGCCTGGCCTGCTGCTGTTTTATTTATGTTTTAACACCACTGAGGCGTGTGCTTGCTGCTTGAGCCTGCTGTATGCTTGGTGTCGCAGAGGAGCCATACTCCACACTGTCACAGCAGGCTCGGGCAAGGTGGTTGAGGCAAGATAAACAAGATCGTGTGACCATTTACTTTAAGCCAGAGCTCTTTTTGGCATTTCAACTAAAGAGTGCCAGTTCCGAGTCCCTGACAGTGAGACAGGGGAATGAAAAAGCAGGGTAGCACCCTGTTGGCTCAAGTGAGTGTTTTGTAGAGGTGTGGAGGATGGTGAGAAAAAGGTCCAGGATTAACTGGGGAAGAAAGACAGAAAGGGTATTTGGGGTAGCGTTATCATGAATGTTGAGGAGGAGGAGGCAGAAAGCAGGCTGGAAACTCAGAACAGATGGTGGCAGACTCAGAGGCAGGCCAATGGTGTCAGCAGGGTGCATTCCTCAGTCTCCCCCAGACAGTGAGCTTGCCGAAGGTTTGGGTGTCTCCAGAGCCAAACTGGGGCACTCTGAACTAAACCTGAAAAATCCCAGCGCAGGAGCGATTTTGCTGTGTTCTCCTTGCCCTAGTCACTGCTGTTCCAAAATGTGGGACTGCGTCGTAGACACCAATGTGATGTATTGCTAAGGGGTCAGCCAGGAAGAGGGAGACCAAAATTACATTAAGTTATTTGAGCGGCTTGTTCAATGAAGGCAAGAAGCAATTGCCCTGTCAAAGGCAACTGCCTGTTAATAAAAAGCAACTTTAATGTGGAAAGCAAAAGTCTCATCTATTGCCACCCATCATTTCTCAGGTACTACTGCAACATTTGAGTTTAGCAAAATGTTTTTATTGGAGGCATCTCATTCCTGGAAATATTTGTTTTGAAAAACTTCCTGACACTGTTTTCATGCTAATTTTTGTAAAAAGTTCAACTTTTAGATTTGGGCAGTATCAAAAAAGTATATTTACTGTTTATATGAAAGCTGGATAAATTATTTTAAACTGAAAATATCGCTCAAAGTTCCTGAACAGTACTAATCTGAATCTCTAAATCTGGTCTGCATTAAGATATGACAGATGAAGAAATGTCTAGAGAGAATATCCTGTTCAGCAAGATGGAACAAAGTGCACTCTAAACAAAAACCAATATACAAGAATTAAGACTCACTATAGGGAGAAAATTCATATTAGTGAGGAAAGCAGATCCTGAAAGCCACAATTAGGCTGCTGGGACTTATAATACATGGTGTACACTCTCCTGCCCTTGGAAAGCCTAGAGGTATATCTGCTGCGACCTTTAACTTGCCTGACAGGCATGAAGTTGGCACCAAGTTCAGAAATCCACTTTCCAGAACATAACTGTCCACAGGCACTTGAATATACAGCATGGTCCGTATAACTTTGCATTCAGATAAAAGGAAATTTTTATGTTTGTTGCAACCATTTTTTTCTGGCTGTCATATTTTGTAACCATATATGAGAAGAGAAAGACAGAAAACATACAGTCACTGTATTTTTCTTGTGCTTGATGAATTAAGCATTTAGAAATATCTCAGAAACAGTGTGACTTATTTTTCAGCCAAGGATGTTAGTTAGCTTGGCTGATAGTAACTAAGACTTTGTGCAAGTGCTGACAGACCAGTGTGGTATGTGTACATGGTCTGGTCATCATTCCATGCTTAGAATTACACAGAAATACATTTTAAGAGTTACGCAAAGAACTCCAAAAGAGTTCAGCAGTAACTTGGGCTTTATTTTCATCCTGAAAATACAAAAGTGGTACCTAACACTGCAAGTGTTAATAATTATTTGGACTTATCCAAAACATATTGGAACAATTACTTTTCACTTCAGCGGGTTTTAGATTAGGCTTGTAAGCCCTTGTGCACTGAGATGAGAATGTGGGCCCAACAGTAAGAAGAGAAACATTAATTTCTACTGTCAAAATAGTGCTGAGCTGCAATATTGCTAGTATCAGTAGCTGGCGTCTTTCTGCTCCAGAGAGTTTAGTGCTTCTGTACGACACCAGGCAGAGGAACTTGCCAATGCAGCTGCAAAACACAGCACACATGGTTTGCGTGCATGCAGGCACAACTTTGCTCTTGTGCCAGCTCTCTTTAAAAAGGAAAATGTCACTGAAATATAACTTTTGTACTGAAAAGGGCCAAGTGATGCCTTATTTTTGAAATAGGTATGTTAACCCCGCCCCCCCACACCACCACTATTGTGGAGCTTAACTACGTGTTTTCACTAAGTGTGTTGTAAGACATGGAATCACAGCACGGTTTGGGTTGGAAGTGACCTTAAAGATCATCAAGTTCCAACCCCCTGCCATGGGCAGGGACACCCTCCACAAGACCAGGTTGCTCAAAGCCTCATCCAGCCTGGCCTTGAACACCTCCAGGGATGGGGCACACACAGCTTCCCTGGGCAACCTCTTCCAGTGTCTCACCAACCTCACAGTGAAAAATTTCTTCCTGATATCTCATCTCAATCTGCCCTCTTTCAGGTTAAAACTGTTACCCTTCGTCCTATCATTACACTCCCTGATGAAGTGTAGTCTCTGCTGTAGGCACCTTTTAGGTACCTAGATGCAGTAAGGCACAGTACCAATAGCTTGTTGCCTAATCTACAATACTGCAATATTGTTTGTGATAAACGTGAAATATGATTTCTATTAGCATTGCAGGCTTTTGAATAAGTATGTATAGATGGATTTTAAAATAATATGAAATTATTATCTTTTTGAATCATCCTTATTTCAGAATAATAAATAGGACCTCTTCCATGTTGAGGTTTAAATAGGATTTGAAAAATCACATTCTGTGGTGGAATCACAATTAGATTACTGTCATTTTGCTGATAGATTTACTAGGTATCAAGAAGCTAAGACAGATAGTTACATAACCAGCAAGGAAGTGACAGTGTCTGTTCCACTTCCAGCCACACTCTGTGGAAGAGAGATTGAACTAGAAAAGTACCTTCATTTTTCATACTGAGTTTGTCCAATTTTCTTCCATAGTGGAAAGTAACGTTTGCTGACCAGAGACCACTCCACAGCACAGTTCCTACATGAGCATAGCCTGGAAGGAAATGGAACAAATGTCCACCACAGAGCCTGCGATGGTTTTGTCAGCATTTAAAAAATGTATCATTTCGAGTGCAATTCCACTCTGGAAAATACCTGTGCAGAAATGATACCTTTCTTTTCAGGACTTGTATTACAGAGACTTGTATTTTTAGTACATACTATTCTCAGCCCTGAAGAAGCAGTGCTGCAAGCAGAGGTGGAAGTTACCCACGGCACTCTTAATGCAGTGCTCAGCTGAATTTCAACCTGTCAGAACATTACCACCTTACTGAGAAGTGAGGGATGGAGAGCTGGACCACAGCCACAACAGGTAAAGGAGAGAGCTGGCTTCTGCTGAGCAAGCAAGAAGGCAGTGTGGCTTTTAATGCTGGGGCTGGCAAAAGGAGACCTTTATCTGAGCATCACTTTATATAGACCAGCCTTCTGAGGTTGTAAAAGTCTATCTCGCATCACCTCATAAGCCTGCCTCAGAGAGCATTATGTGTATGTTGTCCCACAACTCTTATTTTCATATTCACCACAAAGAAGAGAACCAAAATTTGAAGTAAAATTAGGAGAGGTTGCTTTACCAAATTCTCTAGTTGTGTTTTAGATACGTGTCCATCCACTTCCTGTTATCTTTAAAAAAAAAAAAAGAAAATTACTGAAAAATTATATTTGTAGAATGAAGCACAGCCTTCAGGACAAAGGTAAAAAATACAGTAAACTCTGAATTCATTGTAACAAGGGAGGGATCTTTGCACCTGCTCCAACAGTATCCACTGGTGTGGTGTCCCACTCTGGCTACCAGTATAATTCTTTTTAGTCATGAAGGTTTTTTTTCTGAAACACATACTAATAAAAATATTATGTGCAAGATGTGCAACTAGCAGTGTAAATAACCATTAAATGGTTGCTAGTGCTTAGGAAGTGGTCTGTATCAGTATTTAATGTACCAAGTGAGGGCTTTCCTTTCAAAGCAAAGCAAGTGTGTTGAAGTAAATAAAGAGTTTTCTGTGGCTCAGTCACAGAGGAGTTACACAGGAACACAACCTAATAGCCTGCCCATGTACTCTCTGGAGTATAGAAGCCTATTTTGGAAGTTAAACTGGGGCATTTCTTGGGGTTTCAAAAAAAAAAAAAAGCCCATTGTGTCACTGAGTCCAGGTTAAAAGTTGCATTTTTTATCTCAGGGCCATATATGGAAGTCTATGCTATTATAAGTTTCTCCAGCAGACATGGATACTGCATTCTGGGATTGCAATGCAGCAAGACTCAGCTATGCTGCATGGCACTGCAGTTATTTTTGCACACGTTCAGCAAGTTCAGTGCAGCCCAAATAGGTTGAGCTTGCTGATCATGTGTGGCTCATTCAGAGCAATAAATCAGACAATTCCTTGAAGTGTGGGATTTCCAGGACACACGCATATCCATGTTGGAAAAGTACCATAAGCTTTTCTTCAAGTTATTCTTCCACAGCTGCTGGACCCTGGAAAAGCTCACGGAAAATGCACAGCAATTACAGTACATGTGGACAGTGTTTCTGCTGCAAGAAATGTTCATGCTGGAAGGGCTTACTTTGGGCCTTCATTCTGCCTGAAGTTCATCTTCTGCTTGAGTTAACAGGACAAAGGTAGGTAGGTCACATTCAACTTAACAGGAAAAAAAAAAAGTCCGCTTCCCCACTTACTCCACTGAGTACCATACAGTTGTGGCCCACCGTAAGGAAGCATTTGTTGTTCTGTTACTGAATGCTCACTTTCAAATTGCTTTGTAGTGTATCCCTCATCTGCAAAAAAAGCAGGATCTCTGCTAACAGCAAAATGAGTTACAAGAAATCCCAAGCAGTTATACGGAGCTCTATCTTTGTCATCACTTTTGCACTGCTGTTTTTGAAACAAGATCTTCACATAAGCGAAACTCTTGCTTTAGTTGATATAGCTTTGATCTTGAGTTAAACAGGTTGGCTTTAACTTTCCAAGCTTAAAATAGCTATCTGCCTTTTATAGATCAATGGTGGTACACATGCTCTTAGCACAGGTATTCAAGACACATATCCTGTCTTGAAACTGCAAGACAGCTCTATTATCTGCAGTGCAGTGGTTATGGAGGACATTAAAGATTATGAAGTAATGGGTTAAAGGAAAAGGCACTGTGGCTGTAACGCTTGACAGGATGCTAACAAAACAGTAAATCCTTGATCGGTGCCACCCATGTGTAGACAGCAAGATATTAGCACAGGGAAGAGGAAGCCTGGAGATGTTACAGATGTTGTAACCCAAGGAAGATGTGAATGCTGACTTTTACTGCGTAAAGAAGGAGAGAATAGGCAAGCGAGATATGTTGGGTGTTGGGACCAGTGGCTTAATTTTATCAACCTCTAACAGATGTGTAACAGCACGTCTAACTCCTCTTTTTAATGTACAGTTAATTAGACTGTATATGAAACCAATGGATTGCATATGTATGTGTTGGAAAAGCAAACATTGTGTCAGACTCGAGGCACTGAAATTAATACAGACCGACAGTTCCCACACTAGACCTCGATGTAGTCCGGTTCCGTGGATATCCCTGCAGCTTAGAGCTGTGGAAAAGCCATCCTTTATTCACTGCCTGCTTCAGCTGAGGCTTCCAGTCTTGTTTGTAGACAAAGGACAATAAAACTGCAGAAAGAAAGCTAACAGTGAGAAGAAAGAGAGGTGCTGCCATCAGGGCCAGCTTCCTCAGAACTGCCACCAAGGTGACCACCGAAAGGGACCATAATAGTGGAGTGCAGCTGTTCTTTCTTAGCCCTGCAGAGGTGCAGAAGGGGAAACAGTTAAATCACCCCTCTCAGTCCCTGGCTCCTACACTTGAGGAAAAAAATTGGAATGAGAGATTGGCAAATTCCAAATCAGGTGGCGGAAAGAGTACAGAATGTGCTGGCACGTGAAACAGCTGGTCTACACAAAGCAGCAACTCTTAACCACAGCTGAAAATGGTAGCTAAGTGTGATGTGCACTTGACTTAGAGCAATTTCACAGCTGCATGTCTCTTGCCATAATTCTAGAAGAGTGTAATTCTTGTTCTGTAGGTCTCACTGAAGTTTGCACAGCCTAGCTTTGATGAATAGGCATTTTTTAAAAATTAAAAACTGCTTCATAAGGAAATTTGTTACTTGCTGTGTGCAGCTAGCACTCTGTAATCCATTCTATGAGCTTCCTCGTTCTTTCCATGGTGGGGAGTGTGCTTGTACCATGAATCCAGGCCAGCTGTGGTATGGCACCAGCGCATATGGTGTACCATCCCTCCTGAATGGCTGCCAAAGACTTGTTGGCTCACCAATGTTGTAAGCATACTAACAGTCACCCAATACCTTTTTCAGTCCTATCGACCTTTCATAGATTAGCCAACACATGATTGCTTTTTGCTTTTGAAACGTTTACACTCTGCTTGCAGTGTCCTTGTGCCCACCAAAAGTAACATCTGCAACAGTAACATCTACAAGTAAGCAAACTAGCAGCCATGGCAAGTGTCACATTTTCTCTCTCCTTTCTCCTGCAGTCTGTAGTGACAGCACTGGTCTTATGGTTTTGCAAGTGTCTAATTCAGTTACTGCAGCAGTGTGAGAATCACTCTCACTTTCTCCTATTCCAGTCTACAGAGTCAAAGTATTCATGTGTGGGAGTACCTCGTGCAAGTACAGCTTCACAAGAAGAACTGACATTTTTTCAAAACACTGTTTTATTTGATCTCACTCCTGGAATGACCCCGGTACCGCCGATGAGTATTTGGGCAGTTTTATGCCAGCACACTAGTTCTTGTAACTGAGCTTGAGGAGAGAGAAGGAGTATTTCATTTTCAGAAAAATGGGCTGTGAGGAACTTCCAGGAAGAACAGCAGAAGACAAGGAAATATTTCTGAGGCACGTAATTCACAGTTACTCAGTACCTCGAATGAGATGAGTCTATCTTTCATTATACATGCTGCTTTGGAAAACAGTGCCGTTTCCTCTTGAAATCCAAAGATCTACCAATCTAAAAGCTCCATCACCTGAATCACAGAATAACTGAATGGTTGAGGTTGGAAGGAACCTCTGGTGTTTATCTTGTCCAAGCTCCCTTTCCTGTTTTCGTGCTGGGCTAGAGCTAATTTTCTTTTCAGTAACAAGAGTAGCACTGTGTTTTGGATTCAGTATGGAATTTGGTATTAGAAGAATGTTGATAATGTACTGATGTTTTTAGCTGTCACTAAGAAAGCAAGAACTTTCCAGCTTCCCATGTTTTGCTAGTGTGCAGGTACACAAGAAGCTGGGAGGGGCCACTGCCAGAGCAATGGATCCAAATTGGCCAGTGGGATATTCCAAATCATACAACGTCATACTCAGTATATAAGTGAGGGTTGATTAGGAAGCTCTCTCTCTCTCTTCTGTGATTGTGGTTTCAGGATTTTCTTTCCTCTGAGATTGCTAGCCAGGAACAGGCTGGGCCTTGGTCAGCTAGTGGTGAGCAGATGTACTGTGTATCCCTCATTTGTATATAATGTATTATTATCATCATTATAATTCTTACTATTATCATTAATATTTTACTTTTATTTTATTTCAGTTATTAAGTTGTTCTTATCTCAACCCACAAGCCTCTCTGCCTTCATCCCGTTGATTCTCTCTCCCACCCCTTGGGACAGGGGAGAGTGAGTGAGCAGCTGTGAGGTGTTTGACCACTGCCTGGGTTTAAGCCACAACATCTCTTGTTCAAGCAGGGCCACCTACAGCTGATTGCCCAAGACAATGTCCAGGTGGCTTTTGAAGATCTCCAGGGATTCTACCAGCTCTCTGAGCAACCTGTACCATTGCTCCATCACCTTCAAGGTAAAAAGTGTTTCCTAATGTTTCTTGGTTCTCAGCCACAGCCACGGATTTGGGCTGCTGTTGTAGAGAAGGGTCAGAGAAAGGCCCTGAGGGCTGTGATGGGATGACAGGGGCCGTTTGGGTGCGGATATGCCAGCAGGGCAACCTGTTCCAGTGCCTCACTATCCTCACAGTAAAATATTTCTTCCTAATATCTAATCTAAATCTACCCTCTTTCAGTTTAAAACCCTTACCCCTCACTCTATCACTGCACCCCCTGATAAAGAGTGTTTCCCCATCTCTCCTGTAGGTCCCCATCAGGTACTGGAAGGCTGCTATTAAGTCTCCTCGGAGCCTTCTCTTCTCCAGGCTGAACAACCCCAACTCTCTCAGCCTGTCCTCGTAGGAAAGGTGCTTCAGTCCTGTGACCATCTTCATGGCCCTGTTCAAAGTGCCTGAACTTTCCTGGCACTGGGAATGGAAAAGCAAAGAAAGCCCCAGAAAGCAGTGGGAGAGGGGAGGCAAGGATCTCCCAAAGGGCCTCCTTGCAGGCTGAGAAGCGTCAGAAGAAGCAGCCTCGTGGGACAGCCAGCCTCAAGGGCTGCCTGTCCTCCTCAGCTAGCCCCAGGGACACTGCCCCCAGTCCAGGACCACCATCCCCTCTGCTCTCCCCAGACAACCAGCATAAGTCAACACAGGGTACCTGAAGGAGGCAGTCAGAGAAGGTAGAGGAACTGGCTTGGGAGTCTTTGGTGGTGCCCACAGCCACAGCACAGCTGCCATGCGGGACCTACAGCACCCCCACCAGCCAAGGCTCTTCACAAAGGCAGCAATTCAGATGGAGGTCCATAGTCCTGATGGACCCCCCAGGAACACCAGGTCCTTTTCCGTATATCTGCTTTCCAGTCAGTCAGTCCCCAGCATGTACTGGTGCTTGCTCCTTCCCAGGAGCAGGATTTTGCAGTTCCCCTGGTTGAACTCAGTTATGGTTTTTTGCCATATTTCTCCAGCCTGTCGAGGTCCCTCTGGATGGTAAACTGACCTCTAGCATATCAGCCAGTCCTCCCAGTTTTGTGTCACCAGTAAACTTGCTGTGGGTACATTCCGTCTCATCACCCAATTCTTTAATAAAGAACTTGAACAATACTGGACCCTGTATTGAGCCCTGCGGTACACCACTAGTTACTCGCTTCCAACTAGACTTCATACCATTGATCACCATGCTGAATCCACCTACTCAACCTCTCAACAAAAGTCTCCTCTCTAACCCCTTCAAAAAACTATTTTAAGCTCCTGCAGTAAAATTAGCACTCTCTAATGGAAACTTTGCATGTAATAATATCTCAGTGGGATGTTTGAGCTTCACTGTGACATTCACTGTGAGGCAGATCCCCAAGATTTTGTGGAGGCCTAATGCCCACATAGTTACTGCTTAGCAACAAAGAGCAAAGCAAATCCTTTGCAGCCTGGTAGTTGGTTGCGCTGACTTCCATCCAGGAAGGAGGAGGAATGCAGAATCTATAAAGTGACGGGCTCTCAGAACATTAATCTCCAAGAAGATACCAATGGCTTTATTCCTTACACCATGATCTGTGTCACTATCTGAACCAAGCATAGCTCAGAGCCAGCCACTGCCTTGCAGGCTTCCCCAGTGCTCTGGGGACACAAGGAAGGCCCACTTCTTTCCTCAATAAGATTATTGCTTATAGGTCTGCAACAGGAGTCCTGCTGTCAGAACCCAGGCAGGAAAAGTTCTGAAAATGTGTCCTCTTTTAAACACTTCAGTGAAGTTTATTCATTTCATCAGCCCAGGTAGCATTAGCCCAGACTTTAGAAACACTGGCCATAAACCTAGTGGGGAGCTGGGGCCAGCTGAGTCTCAGAATTGCTTAGTGTAGCAGAGATCTGTCCCCTCACCTGTAAAGTTACCACAGGAGACCTGCTCCGTAAGGTTCTGTGTCTACTGATCTCCCAGAGCTCCAGAACTGTCCATGCAAGAGGAAGGACAGGAGCAATTGCTGAACCAGACAGCAGGGGGCAATGGTTATTTTCCAGTTACTAACAAGCATGTCCAGAGGTGCCTGACACAGTCCTTCCGGAGTGTGCTATAGCTGCAGGATGACTGACAAAAAAGCAGCTTGTTCTGGGTTATCAATACTGCCTAAATTTGGACTGTCATTGATACTTTGCACCTCTTCTGAATGGTAAAGAGTATGTGCTCTTTCTCTTTTCTTCTTATTGCATCTTTCCCTGCCATGAAAACAAGACACTGTATGCAAGGAGGAGACAAAAGGAAAAACTGTTCTCAGTTATTTCAAAAGCTCTCTGTGTTAAAAACTGACTCTAGCTCTCTGCTAGCATCTCACCAAGCTTATCTCACAATTCTGTTTTTCTGTCATTTTCATTATCCTGTAACAGGTCCATTATGATGCGTGATTTACATTGCTCTGCCATTCCTTAGGGTTCTTTCTGTAAATATTAAGAAGTTGCCTTGGAGTTTCTTCTATAAATATTAAAGTAGGCTTAACCAGCATCTTATATAGTCTCTGTGGCAACATTTTGGAGCTATTTTTAGGCCCACAGTAATGAAAGCTGGTGTGCAGAATTCATCATCACTTTGCTACAGGAGGTTCTCTTGTCCAATAAGATTTTAAATTTTGTAACCTCTCTGATAAGCAATCTGGTACTTGATGTTCCTTGTGGCTCCAGATTTTTTCCTTGTACCAAATGTAAATGTTCCTTGTTATTGTATAAGCAGTGACCTTTCTCACAAGTGACATGCAGGAAGATCTATTTCATTCTGGTTTGTAGATACCTTTTTACATTATTACGTCTCTGCTCAATCTTTTCTTTGCTTAAATCGAATTTTTATTCTGTTTTCTCAGAAGCTGTATTTTCTGCACCTCTGAACATCAGCTTTTCCCTCTCTGGATGCTGTCCAACTAGTCTGCTCTTTTTGCCTTTTTTCTTTTCTCCCCCCTGACATCTGCTGCGTCATACAATAAATTAAGGCTATCTAGTACGGAGTCAAGAAGAGGCTTTTTCCTTAGGTCTTACCTAAGTTTAGGTACTCCCGTAAAATATTTGCCTTTTGTCCAATAGCACAGTGCTGTTCAGCTAAGATCCAGTGAAACATACAGAGACATTCCTGAAATACTGCTGCAAAACAAATTGTTCCCACTCTGTGCATATGTAACTATATATATTCTTACCTAAGTTCAGAGTACTTGTTGTTCAGGATTTTCTCCCTCTTTCTGTTGTTAGTTTCATTTTGGGCCCTGTTTCTTCTTCCAATAGCCTTGTGTCAGTGTGACTGTCATCAGGCTCTTCGTAGGCTCCTATTCCAGCATCCAAGCCACTGAAGTTGCTCTGAAATAGCAATGGAATCACGACTGTCCTGGCCTCCTCTCCCTACAGCTTACAGTAATCCTTCTTCTATCTGAAGATGAGAAACATGTATTTTCCATTAAATTATTTCTAAATAATAGGGTTTTATCAATAATACGTTTTGGTGCTGTTTCTGGTCACCAGTTTTCCATAAGAGGGCAATATCTGGTAAGAACGGAGCCGTTGACTTGCTCAGAAAGTGTTGGCAGGACCAAAGATTAGGTGCTATCTTGGCTTTTCCCACTGGAGCGTCTCTTGTTTTTCTTCATCTGAGAAGGAATTTGAAGGACCCAACCCTATGATGCTACTGTTTTCAAAAACAGTATTATGTCTGATGGCTGTTGAGAAGCTCATTGAATTTTGTACAAATATAGCCTTCAATTAGGACAGTTGTGCTGTATTTATCTTTTGCTTTCCTTTAGAGGGTGAAAAAAAAAAAACTATTTGTAAGAAAACAGGGCAACAATTTCTTCCTTTCTGGTATGCCATATCAAGAACTAGTACAAAAATATTGTTCAGCTGGAGCCATGCAATTTGTGAAAAATAAGTTTATCAGAAATGAGTAAGATTACAGGAGGAATATCCTCTCAGTGGTATTGAAAGTGCAATCTACATCTGTTCACTGTCAGTTCATTCACTGTTTTTGCTCTCATAGTAGTGCTTTGTACAGAACTGGGAGAGGGAAAGATACTTTTCCAGCTCATGCGTGACTTTGCTATTCTTGGACCAGCCTGATCCTTCATATAAAATAAAGAAGCCTTGTGGCCAGATGCCATAAATACCCAACAGCTGGGATTAGCCAGAAGACTATGTTTCAACCGTATCCTATTTGCTTTACCTGTGCTGCAGTCTTGGAGTGGGACACAGCAGTGCACTGCCAATAGCATTCTTCTGTATGTGGCACACAGGGTGCCTGCCTGTGCTAGACATGGCTTGTCATTTTTCTCTGGTGCAAAAGAGGTAGTATATTCCTGTGTATGTCACAGTGATGTGCACTTGTATGATTAGTTTACATAATTCTCACTCAGATGACAACAGTGATCGTTCCCTGTTCTGAAAAGTATACAGTATATAATATGCAAGAAAATACAATATGTGATAGTTCCAGAAGGCAAATCATGCAGAGGAGACCCTAGCAATCTCACCCTTTTTTTCTGTTAGACACAGACTGAAAGATCTGAGGAATAAGTCAGCATCCAGATCGACTGAGCTGAGGACAGCGATTGTGAACTGGAGGACAGGAATTGCAACTGTTAAGCAAGTCTCCAGTAAATTTTGGTTGGTTCCAGCTGCTGTCATCTGAAAGTCCACTCTGAGCAGATTGTACTATTTAAATATCTTGGTGGTATGGTAATACTTCTGAACACATGTCAGAAGCAGTAGCAAAAAATACCTTCCCTATGCTAATGACTAAAGTCTCTAGCTTCTGCAGAGGCCAGCTTCCTGTTACCATTCAAATACCAGGCAGTCTGAGTCAGTCCTGAGCTTCTCTTTGGGAAACCAAAGTCACTCCTTTGCCAAAAAATAGCATGAGAGAGGAGTGACCTCACAATTACTCTGCCATTCCACAGGGCTGGGGATCTTGGTGTGGAACATAGCACATCTTCCCAAGGCTTGGGATGTGCCATCCTGCAGTCAACTCTTTTGTGTCTCAAACCTGCAGGTGCATAAAAAGATATTCTATCCTCCATGATGCTGCCCTTTCCCCTTTTCACAGCCTAAACCTCATTTTCTTTTGTGCCACTCTTCCTTTCTAGTCAGCAGCCACCACCACCAGTGGAACTCTGATGTATTCTTCCATTTGATTTTTTCTCTTTCCTACTTTTTGTTAAACATCTCGGAAAATCCATGCCAGGCTGTGCTGACAGAAGTTGAGCCCTTGGGAAGAGATGGTAGATTCATATTTGTACTGCCTACCCTGGACCTTTAGCCCCAGTAAAACTATATGCAGGTAGTTGCTGCTTCTTAGTTGGTTTCACGTAAGGTTACACATGTGTCCCTGCCTCCCAGCAGGATCTGAAATGACGGGCCTCCAGAGGCCTCTGTGTGGGGTTTTGTGAACCACCCACATCACACTGCATCTGCTCTTGTCTGCAGCAAGTCAAAGCAGAATGAGCACTGAAGGACTCAGGTCCAAAGGTGTAACCTTAAACTCTAAGTGTATACAGTCTCCCTAACTGGCCACACAAAACCTCACTTCAACATACTCTCTGATTTTCAATACCAAATGCATTTTTAAAATTAATACTAATAAGAAGACTAAGAAAACTGAAGAGGGAGATAAAATAATTTAAAATTCTAGAACTGAAAAGATTTTTCTCTTATGAATTTGATATGCTGAACAGATGGTCCTTAAAAAAAAAAAAAATTCCCACAGAAAAAAGGAGCCTAGAATGAGTCTGTATCCTGCTCCCACTGCACTGGGACCATGATCAGCTGAAAGGCTATGAAACTGATTATTCTGTTGAAGAAAAATATCCATTCCTTAGTGGTTTTATCTGCAGAGAAAACAGTTCTGTTTTTTTTTTTTTAATTCAGGGTTCCTTCTTTTAATTTTTTTCTCAGTAACCAGTGTGCAACAAAATCACATTATGTGACACTGAAATACACTATCAGTTGGAAACCTTAGCTGGCCTTCTTAGGATACATTTTCATTCATTTCTGTGTGCTCAAGAGATAGACAATTTCTCTATAATGGTGTTTGTAATGGGCTTGTTCCTTGAGTAAAGTAGTGAAGAAAAAGCAAATAGTAAGATATCTTATTTTCTTGACCATAAAATATAATCTATTTCCAGCCCTGCAAACATTTGCTTAGCAGGTCAGTGTGCTTCTAAGCAGCTGATTTCTTCTTTTCCAGAGACTGGTCTGTAAAGCTCAGTTGTTAACTAAAACCTTAGCCTCCAAAATGTAAAACACATTGAAATGGGGTTGGCCTGTAAGAAATTATTTGTCTGCTTCAAAAAACTAGTATTTCTCTTTCCTCCACTCTAAAGATGCACAGTGGTAACTGAAGGACAAGCAATTCCTTCAGGTCTCTGCTAAACTTTTCTTGAAGTCAGTGTATTACCTGCCTTGATGGGCATCACAAAATTTGTTAAAAGCCCAAACCATCTTGTCTTCTTTTTTTCTGTATTCACAGGTCTCTTAAGCTGTCTTCTAATCACCTAGGAATCATTTTGAAAGTGGAAGCCAAACAAGTGGTTCTCTTGTGGTACATTTTTATTTCAAGTAATTGGGTTATTAGCAATTTATTCTGTCTTGCTCTCTCTCCATTCTTCTGTGGCAGGCCTGTGACAACGTATTTATAAGAAGGGTTGCTTCTAGAACTAACATTCAAAGCCCATTTCAGATTGAACTGGTTAAAAACTTAATGTTTACCAGATGCCAAAGGGAGAATATTTTGTGCCTTTTCTTCCTAAATAAGGGTTTGGACCCTCCATCTTGCAAATCAAAGGATGCTTCCTCAAAACAAATGTTTTCTATTTCAACTTTGGTATTATGTTTTTTACTCTCCCTTCAATTTTTTTTAATTTTGCAGTACTATAATTACAGGCCAGCCATACACATGTGTTCCACTGAGGTAAAGCACGGAGAGTGAAGCACAAGAGTCTTGTTGACTTTTCAAGAAGCTTCATGGGTGATCAGCCTGTTCTCTAAGCCTGTAAACTCAGGGAAATGACAAGGCTCTGCTTTTTGTAATTGCTTCTGAGCCACTGATCACAGTCATTTTAAGGGGGAACAAAACAGAACAAGTTCATTCCAATCGCATTACTAACAAGGGAAAGACCTCACAGTTTCATCTCAAGGTGCATCTGTTAAATTAAGACTGCAGCCATTACACAAATAGCCATTCAGAAACTGTTCCCTCTCCTCTGCAGAATCAGTCCTCTGATTGCTTATATCCCGTTTATGCCATTGTAAGACTTTGACTTCCGTAGACCAATTCCTGGTTTATCCCCTTGTCAACAGCAGACAGTATATTCCTGCATGTTCATGCATCCGATGTAGTGGGACAATAATATTAGCCTATGAAGAATAATTAGGAAGCATCCTATTAACAAAAACGTTTCCCCAGAGCCAGTGGTAGAGGATTCTGGCTTTGCTGAATAGTTTCAGTTTTCGTCCCATAACTGCTCCAAATACATGTCTGAAAAGGGCCTTTGTACTGGGAATGAGCCACAAAGATGATTAAGGGAATGGAGCACCTCCCTTATGAGGAAAGGCTGAGGGAGCTGGGTCTCTTTAGCTTGGAAAAGAGGAGACTGAGGGGTGACCTTATCAATGTTTATAAATATGTGAAGGGTGAGTGTCAGGAGGATGGAGCCAGGCTCTTCTCTGTGACATCCAGTGATAGGACAAGGGGCAATGGGTTCAAGCTGGAACATAGGAGGTTCCACTTGAATATGAGAAAAAACTTCTTTACAGTGAGGGTGACAGAGCACTGGAACAGGCTGCCCAGAGAGGTTGTGGAGTCTCCTTCTCTGGAGACATTCAAAGCCCGCCTGGATGCGTTCCTGTGTGATCTGATCTAGGTGTTCCTGCTCCGGCAGGGGGATTGGACTAGATGATCTTTCGAGGTCCCTTCCAATCCCTAACATTCTGTGATTCTGTGATTCTGTGATTCTGTGAATGAAGTATTCAAAAACTGTACTCCAAAACATTAATGCAAAAAGGTCCCATATACTGTAAAAGTTACCAACTTGTGTATGTACTTGTTGCTGTTACTGCTTTGTGATACTTCTGCATGAGTAAAGACCATTTTTGTAATTAGTTGAATAAAAATAACATTTGCATGTGAAATATTTTTCCTGGGTTTTAGAGCACCTTGATTTGTGGAAAAAGACTACCTGTTCCTGTTCCTTCTTCTTAAAACTTCTTATTTTAAAGGACCCTTAAGTCTCCTAGCTAATAATCTTCTTTCCACTTGAACTAATTTTAGCAATTGCCACTTGAAACTTTTAATAGTTTCAGCCACCTACTGCCTTAACACAACTTTTCCAGCCCCTCTCTAGCACTCTGCCTGTTCATATATCTGAGGATTATAAATAGCTTTATTGGGAAAATGGTCACTGGAGATGGAGGTAGAGAGACAGGAATCATCTAAGAGTAAATAGATTGTTAATTCCCTTCTGAGCACTGAGCTGCTGATTCACTCCCAATCAGTTCCCACACAGCCTGGGCTGAGTCAGCCCAGAGGGTGTTGAATAGTCAAGAGCAAAGACGATTCAGAGGATAACGGTTCTGCAAAGACCAAAACAGAAAAGTGATTCAGAAGGGGGAACTAAAAGAAGAAAAACACGTACTGGAGAGAGGGGGAAAATAATCGAAAGGGAAATAAAAATAGACAAGCAACCCCTATGCTGCCACCTCTGTGTGGGAAACAAAGGTGTTCAGGGAGCTTAGAGAAAAAACAGAGGTGAATGAAAGGGAAGGAGTGGATGGAAGAGGAGAAAAGACATTAAAACCCAAAAATACTAGGGGAATGAAATCATCAGGGGAGAGCCAAAAAGAAAAAGGGGTGTAGGCAGAAAGTGGGCCCAGAGTAGGGACACACTTCCAGGTGTGTTTCAGCCTAGCCACTGGCTTCCCATCCGTGTAAGCATGCACATAAAAGCTTGCATCTGTAAATGTCATACCATATATGTCCATGCAGAGGAAATAGCTAAAGTGGGTCCCTTCAGACAAGGACTTTCTACCCTTAACAGATCAAAAAGTATGAAATAGAAAAAAACTCAAGGTTTGTATAAGAAATGGACATTCCTGAGATACATGAACATATGGGGAAGCACATTCACTCAGATTAAAGCTAGACCTCTCCCTTTGAGTTTGCTGTCAATGCAGTGAAAAAGGTGAGGCTCCTGACCTGGATACTCTGAATCAACCTGTGGGACATTTCCACAACCGTTGGTTGCTCTACTGCTTCAAAAACTGCCCTACGCCTCCTCAGTCCTCATAGTGCAGTTCTCTTAAATCTCAAGTTCAGTGCTGCAGCCTCTGGGCACACCTGGGCTGAGGACAGAGACTCAGCACACTGGAGAGTGTCTTGTCTCATGTCTTGTGCAGGAGTCTTCCCTCCTCACACTTTGTTCGTATGAAAGGCAAGTAGCTGCTACAGTGCTGCACCTCCCGCAGCAATGAGCTCTGCCTGCCTTCAGCACTGCTGGATACGCCTTCTGTCGCCGAAATACAGGCTCCAGTGGATATGCATTCTGTCACTGTAATATAGGCTCCAGTTTCCTTCTTCTTAAAGGTTCTTATTTTAAAATGGCTTGTATATAGTTAATTTGTGCTAGTTTAAGTAGGCCATAGGGAAGCCTTGTCAACAATAAAACTAAAGGAGATTGTTAGCAACAGAATATACTGACTTGCATCTGGCAGATTTAATGCACAGTAGTGGTTAAAATTTAGGCACAAATTAGTGATATTTATCCCAAAGCTTGAGGACAAACAGTTAAAGACACATCACTGCTGCCTGAACAGAGGCACGCAGATGATGCAAAGCCCTCTTGACTGAGATGTCTAAGTTAGAAGTGTGTTTGCCCAGAGGTATGTGTAGGGTGAGTGGAGAGATGTGGCAGCTGAGAAGATGATTCAGCTTTAAGTTGGGCCACCTTGTCCCCTGCACATTCCCAGAAGTCCCTTTAGTGAGTCAAAGAGCAGTTGTATTCCCAGCCTTATCATCTCAGAGAGATGATTAAAGACAGGAGGGGATGAGGCCAAGTCTACATCCCCAATTTAGGCACTAAGATAAGTGTTCAAGTGAGACTGTGCAAGGGCCTCCAAGAGTATATTGATTACTTATATGTGAAAACAAGTAACCAGTAACTGTGATGAGAATGTTTGCACAAAAATTAATCCCACCTCATTCCTCTAAGGAGCTGACATATACTTAACATTGCATCTGAGCCTGCTGTGTACTGCTCTGACACCCAAACACTTTCCAGTACTGACGAAAAATAAAATTAACAGTTCTGGTATATTGTTCATAATGCCACCCTCTCTGCCAAAGGGAGACACTTGTGTGATTGTTGTTTATGGGCTGGTGAGCTCTTGAGGCTTGTTTAGAGAAGATTGTTTTGCTTTCGTTTTGCTGTGTATTCACATCAGAGAAGTCAAACTCTAAAAATCAGTCTTCACACTTTGAGCAAATACCATTGAGCTTTGACATGCTCCTTAGCTCCTGGCATGGCTGAAAAGCAACTTCCAGGGCCTGACACCAGCTCCTGAGAAAGCCGTATCTCATGAAATGGAGGTAGCTATTCTGTCTCTGAGACAGTGAAGTAGGCCTCCAGAGGAAATTCTGACTGCTGACTGGGAAAGATTATCGTGAGGTGGCTAGAGCCACAGAGTAAATGACTATGTTGCAGGACCCAAAAATGGCAATGCCTATGAGCCTTGATTCTTACCAGCTGTAGATTTAATAAGTGTCTTACTGATTTTTCATTTTATTGTCAAAGAAGCAATTGATTTGAGCCCATGAAATAAAACCATTGTCTGGGAAAAAACCATACATGCAAGATACCTATGATAACTTTAGTCTGTTAATGAGAAAGGAAAGCAGCAAATTTTCCTGTGCCACAAATGCAAACAGTGAACACTGCACCTGCCCTCACATATACCTGTGTTTCTGCAACATGCTGCTCAGCACAGGGAGCTGGTACCAAGAAGAAAGAAACACGGATCTAGTGAGGATATCCTTGCGATTACAGCTTGAGTACTCATATCATGGGACAGTCAAAAACCAAAAAGGCCTTTGATGAGAATTTTTGGGTTTGGTTGTCTTGCAAAACCAGAGGGTGCTGGAGATAAGAGGAATAAAAGCCAAACTGATGTGGCTGAGATTAAGCGTGTTTCCACTGAAACATTGCCATTGCCAGTGGCATTTCTGGAGGGCAAGCGTTCATGCAAAGTCATGAGATCACATTGTTTGCCAGACACAGGGTGACTATCAGCAGTTTCACCACTTCTTTGTGGTGTAGGCTCCCAAGAACTGTGTGATGATCTTCCCCCATGTAACACCATATCCCACCACTTTGGGGTTGGAAGGGCATTTCTGGGACAAAGATACCAGAGATGCACTGTGCTACCATGAAGCTCATCTACCTGTCGGTTACTAACAGCCAGACTGCTAATCCAAGTGACGGGGCAGTGAGTGAGTTAGTTAACTGTTCTCTCATTTCAACAGGGTTGGGAGTCATGGTGGAAGAGGCATAGAAATGTCAGAAGCATGGGCAAGTGGTCAGACTTGAAGGGTCTGAGGGGCACGGGCATCTGCATGCTTCAACCACTTAGTGGAGCAGCTTTGTGCTTGAGTGCCTTCGGGGGCTTCACAGCCCAGTGAGGGTATAACAAGTGACCCACTCAGTGGTCAGTATGATGTTTTGCTGGCTAAGTGGATAAAATGCTGTCCACAGGTTTAAGGGGACAAGAAAGATTTCTTTCTCTCCTTACTCTTCTGAAAATGAGTGAGACAACAAAAAAGTGCCTTCAGCAGTAACACAAAGGAAATAACTTTTGATCTTGGTCATCTCATTTTTACCACTTGGTAAGAGCATGAAACAGGTCATGAATTCTCCAGTGGATACAGTACTGGAGTCAAATTCTCCCATCCCAAACATAGTGAAGTGAGGAAACAGAGCCAACACAGACATGGCAAAGAGAAAGTACTGGATAAGATTTGTACCTTATTTTTTTCCTCCAATGGGTACTACCTTTCACTGACATGAGAAAATCATGTTTAAAATGAGTTATTTGGTTCAAAATGTGTTATTCGGCTCACATGAGGATTTTTGTCACATTCAGGGCTTTTAAAGCAGTGAGTTTACTGTACTTCATTAATCTGGTACCATTTAGTAGCTCACTGATTGATACAAGAAAGGACAGCCCCAATAAATAGCAGTGCTATAAAGTCAGGCAATAGAACTCTCTGATACAGAAAATGTTGCCTATCTTTAAATGTCTGCTATTGCATTTAGGATTAAAGTTGTCAGAATTAATCACTTCAGGAAGAAGATGAAATCTTTCGTCTCTTCTTTTTTGCAAAAAAAACCTTGCCTGCTTCAGCCATTTTATACAAGTAAAAGACACGTGCAAGGTGGTACTGTTTTTCTCAACTCTGAATCGCTATCTGCATCCCCACCTTGAAGGGATGGATATGGGCAGGCTGCTAGTGTGGTAGTACAGAAACCCTATAAGCAATCATGCTGCCTGTGTCAGGACTGACCAGACTGCAGACCCTGCCATCATCGGTGGTGGTGAACTCTGCTGAGTCAGCTTGAAAGCACCTCGCCCAGGCTGGCATAGACTGGAGTAATGACTGCTCTGTAGGCACTGCTCAACTCTGCTTGTCTTCTTCTGACAATGTATATACACCGCTTTTCTCCAAATTCAGACAGAGCTCTTTGTAGAGTACCTTCTTCATGCCTTCCTGTGCTACAGGCTGAAGGGCACTCCTTGCTCCACTTACTCTGATACGCAGATGGCTCAGAGCCACAATGGTAGTGCAAGGGGCTCTACGCAGATGTGAGGCCTGGGCACGTCTCTGCTGTCACCATTACACTGTGTGCTTTGCACTGCTACCTAGCACTGTGCTCTAGGACCTGCGGCGATTTTCTATTCTGGATTGACTTGCCATTAGCTAACAGCACAGTAGTGGGGCAGGAACAGAAATGAAAGTATCTGTACCTTTTGAAAGCTACAACAGTAGGAGACCTGCCAGGTTGAATTTTTTGTTGCTTCAGAGTGCCTTTGGTTTCATAGCTCTTACGCTGAACGCAACATGCGTTTTATAATTTACATGCTTGAACACAAGACTGACTTCAGAGGACTGTTCCAATAATTGGAGCTAACTCTGTGTTTAAACGTGTTGTTTAATCAGTGACAGAAGGCTAATGCAGAAACATGGATTAATTATATGATAAGAATTACTGACACTGTAACACACTAATAAACTGCTAATTGGTTTCTGCCTATTTGCACTGATAGGATTTAAGACAAAAACAGTATACTTACAAAACAATTTGGGATTCTCATTAAGCAAAAACTAGTGGACTTGTCTTATTATATTTGACTGGAAAAATGATGTTTGTTTTTACTGATGGTGTAATTAATTGTGTCCAGGTTATGTGGAAAGTTTATTATATCAGCTAATGTCTTAATACATTAAGAACATTTTGAAAGCAAGTTTTTTCAACAGCTCACTCTTCAGAGTCACGGTTCTGGTCTGCGTGTGTGCTTGACAGTTGTGGACCTGAAAGTTTAGTGGGGTTTTCTTTTGAAAAAATATTAAGAAGGAATACCAATAAGATTATTTTTTAAATATATATTCTGCCCAGAAGGCAAAAAGATTTTGTTTGCTTAAAGCATTAATTTTCTGTTCAAAATGGGACATATCAAGAGTTGGGGGAGTGCAGGTTCCATGAGTAATTTAAGAAGCTTGCACTTTTAACATGAAGACAAGAGGAGATCCCAGAAGAACTGAGGGGAAAAAAAAGGACTCCTCAGGGAAAAAAAAGGAAAGAATAACATAGGAAACGAAGGCACAATCAAGTTAACAAAGTAATGTATTGAGATAATCCCTTGTCTATTAGCTGCCTTCATCTGGAAGAGGCCAAGTTCAAACCTGTCGTCCATGAGTATTTGACTTGGGATATGTTCTAACTCTGTTCTGTGGGATAAAGTTCCTTAAGCAGGGAGTGTATCTTAGGATCTAAGGTAATGCTTCAGATCCCTCTGGAAAATAGAAGGTTGGCTTCCAGGAATTTTAATCCACTGTATGCGGGAGGTTTGACCATCTGGAAATCTATCAGATAAATGAGAGAACTACTCCTACTGCAGCCTACTGCATCAGTATGCTGGATATCTGAGGCTAGGTACTTTAGTTACCCAATGCCACACTGGAGTTAAGAAGTCAGCTGGAGTTTTATGGGAACACATGAAGGAGAAATACTTTCCTTCACTTTATTCACTGCATTAAAGACTTAGGATATTGGGCAGTTCAGAAAAACAGAATAAACAGTAACAGAGAGCTGGCTAAGACTCCAAGTGAGAACAGTGGGTGCTCTGGGGATCAGATCCTGACTTGAGGATCATGCAATTTCACAAACCTCAGTACAGCTCCTCTGCCTGGATACCTTCAGACAACACCCTCAGCCAGGGATTGCATCAGGAGCAAGAGTGCATCAGTATTTGAATAACCTTCCTTTTCCAAATGCTGAGCCCTCTCCAAACTGTTGTGCTTAATGAATCACAGAATATAAATTAAATTGCTGATGTACCCATCTTCCAATGGGGACACTGATTCAAGTGATAACATAGTGAAGGGGTGCACTACTGTGATGGGTTTGCCCTTGGCTGGGGGCCAAACCGCACACCCACTCACGGAGTTCTCCCCCTCCCCCACTGAAGGACGGGGGAGAGAATTAAAGGGGTAAAGTGAAAAAAAAGGACTCATGGGTTGAGATAAAAACAATTTAATATTTAAACTAAAATAATATTGAAAATAATACCATATACAAATATACAAATGAGTGATACACAGTGATACTGCCCCCCCACCTGATGACCAAGGCTCAGCCTGTTCCTGGCTAACAATCCCGGAGCAGGGAGAGTCCTGAAACCGCACTCACGGAACGGAGATAACAGTCTGAGCGTCGCAGACCAAGAGCTGACTGGGGTGGGGGAGGAAAGGCCCTGGGAGAGCGACCACCTGGAGAGAGATGACCTGAAGCAAAAGAGATCCGGAACCAAAAGGGCCGATCTTCTGGAGGGTCCTCACCTATATACTGGGCATGACATGTATGTTATGGAATAGATTATTGGCCACTTTGTGTCTCAATTCCAAACCTAAGATCAAATCCTGGGCTAGTAACTGGGCTGTGCTCCCTCCCAACTTCTCCTGTTTGTAGACAGCCAGAGAAGCTGAAAGACCTTGGCAGCCACGTAAACATCACTTTTATCAGCTTTCTTCTGAGCACAAATCCAAAACACAGCCTCTTGCTAGCTATTATGAAGAAAGTTAACTCTGTCTCAGCTTAACCCAGGACAACTACTCCTCCCTCTCTTTGAACTGGTACAACAAGCCCTTTACAGAAAGGTGTCTTTCACAAAGCTGCTATTCTAAAGAAACAGTTTAAAAAAAAAAAAAAAGAGAGAGAACGGTCTCTGTTGTACTTATTTATTTATTGATTTGTTGTTCTCCAGCTTAAATCACACCAACATCACTTTTTTTACTTGAGTGTTGCCTAGACTGTGCACTTTGTAACACTGTGCTTTCCTCATTTAATTGGGAAAAGTTTCTATCTGGAATGCCTCTCAAGGGCAGATACTTGAGGGTGGTGCTATTTCTAGCAAAGAATACTGCTTAATGGGGCAGTGCTAATTGGGAACACCAGCAGCTTATGAGTTTTGTTCATCTCCCATTCCTGATGGTGCTGCAGGTTCCTGGAGGCTCCTGCTCCCTGATCCTCAGATGCCAGCTCTCCAGCTTGCCTCAACCCCGAGGGAGGCGGGAAAGCTCCTCTCCTGTGCATTCAGCACCACCTGTGAGTGCTGGGCCACTAAACTGGAGTTTTCATACCATTTACATATGATCAAGGGGGAAAGTCCTCATCCCACATGATCCAAGGCCCACTCACAGCTTCACTTTTATTAAGGGTATCCTGTGCCAGCCGGTGGAGCCAGAGGCCGCTCAGAGGCTGTTGCTCTGAGGAGATCTCACTCCAGTCACACAGTACAGCTCGTGAGCACAGCTGCCTTTCTGTGCTGTTCTTCTTTCCAGTGGGAGTGAGGATGTCTGGAGTAGGAAGCGCTGTGTGGAATCCACGAGGCTTTGGAACAGTTTCTTCTTGCAGCGATCTACCACTGAGTTCCAGCTCTCCCACCAAGATAAGCCAGCTACCCCAGAGCAGCCTGGATCAGATTCTAATCCTGCCACATCATCAGTCTAAACAGGGAGAAAACAGCCTTTATTGGATTGGCTAAGCTTTCAATTAAAATAGATGGAATGCTAAAACATTACAAATGCTTAAGCAGTGAAGTGAGGACAGGATAAAAATGAATGGTTTTAGAAACCAGTACTGAGAGAGAAAAAAGGGCTCTTAAAAGAAACCCAAGAGCACAATACGTTATATCTACCAGGGAGAAAAATAAGCACTGGAAAAGGAAAACACATTATTATGATGATAAAAAGAATGATGTTAGAGTGATTGTCTGCAGACTCCAGCATCAAAATTAGGCTAAATTATTTCTTTTCCCAGAACTGTGAAAGAGCTGTTTCCTCCACATGAATAATGTGTTTACCAAGTATTTACTTGTGCTCTTCATTACTGAGCCATTGCAGAAAAGAGCTCTAATTTTTTTTTTTTTTGGAAGCCAGTGCTTGCCAAAGTAATACCTGAGGTTTCCTGTGAGACATCAGTCTGAAGGTCTGAACATTAGTGGAGAAAACTGATGTTCATAGTCCAGTAATATTCCTGGGCTTGCTGAAAGATGAAGTGTTTCCTCTTTGAATGTGTTCCCAAGTGACTGACCTTCATAATACACAAAACAGGTCTCTGTGAGCTAGGAATTAATACTGGGACGTAAAGGTGGATCTTCTGAAGCAGCAGGGGAATGTAGCAGCCTCAAACATCTGTCTTATTTATAGTTCATGGGTTTGCACTAGTCAGATGAGAACATTCAGAGGAAAACACTTAAATAACTAGCTCTAGAGACCACTGCATATCCCCTGCCCAGTAGGGCAGTCTTTGAAGTCTAGACATAAATAACCTAGATGGCTAAACTACACTTTTACACATCATTTGCATGTGCATGGCAGCACAATGTGTGGATAGCTCTTGCTTTCAGTAAGCAATTTGGATGTATCAATGCTTCTCTACCACATGTGAGGCAGTGAATAGCTGAGCCCAGAACAGCAACAAAGACGGAAGAGCAAATGTCATTTGAATATCATTAGCTCCCACTGTGGTCACCCCAGAAGACATGCTGGAGGCTCTGCAGGGAGCGAACAAGAAGCAACTGCCTTATGAAGGGTTGGTGAGGTAGTGGGAGAGTGCCATAGTAAGCATGCTTAGCCCAAAGCGGTTATTCTGATTAGCTTGTGAGTACGTTTTTAAGAAACTCCTTGTATTGCTGTTGTATTGGATTGGACTGCCCCAGGGCCCCTTGCTAAAACTTAGAACTGCTTGTCTTTTTGCCTCTGTGGTCTGACAAAGCTTTGCAAGCAACAGGTCTCCTCTGAGTATCAGCCTCTCCTTGCACACATGGAGTGGAGGGAGATTCCTCACTTCTCTTTTCTACTTCTGCAAAAATGCATGGCCTTTGTGAGCTCTACTTATTTTTTTCTTTCTTTCTTGGCTCTGATTTGTGCCAAAAAAAAGATGCTCTCCTGCTGCAAACCCCCTTTTGCCTTGGAGCCTGCTGTGTTTTGCCCTAACTTTGTCACATCCACCTAAGCCAAGCAAAAGTGGGAATAAAGGAATGAGATCATGCAGATTTTCTCTGTCTATTTTAGCTCTTATCTATCTGCTTGATCTAAGGGGTTTTTGTAAGGTTTTAAACTTCACCATCCATGATAGGAAAATATTCTGGCCATAATTTCCAGGTAAGAGGAAAGGAGAATAAGCAGTAAGCGTCTGTCTGGATCACCTGTTGCTTCTGACACCAGCCTAATTGAGCCAAAATGTTCAAAATTATGACCTGCTCTTTACCTGATCTCCTTCTCTGTGTCATGGCCAGCAGGCAGTGTGGTCTTCTGCGAAACTGTTTTCTGAGCACAAGCAGGGAAAACTTGAGCCTGAAAACTAAAATTTCCTGCAAACCTTTGTACCAGCCCAGACTTACATTATCCAGAATTTGTGTTAGAGTTGAGCAAGTCTAGAAATGTTAAGATCAGCATCTTGTGTTCGGTGTTCATTTTGGTCAGACATAAAGGTATTCAGTGTCTAGAATTCAACCTTTTTTATTCTGCTTTTTCAGGGTGTTTTGACCAAGCCTTTCTCTTTAGGAATGTTACAGCAAACTCAAGCTCTGTGCAATCTCTTAGTTTGGTCCCTGCAGGAATGTTCCCTTCCCTCAGCCACTAACTGGTTACTGGTTGGATTTCCTGCCTTTGTCCTTTGCTTCTTACCATATTGAATCCCATCTGGTTATAGACCTTAAAAATGTAATGTGAGAGTGTGCTGGTTGTCTTTATACCACAGAGAAGGTATAAACATAGGAGAAATCAATGACCTGGATTTATAAGCCATCAGAGAGCAAAGATGAGAAAGTATTGGAAAAAATACATCTGGGCAAATAGAGAAGCAGGGAGTTATTTTGTGCCTAAAAGATAAATGGGTTTTGTTTTCAATAGCAACTGGTCTCAATTTTCATTTAATTAGTTTGAACTGATTTTTAAGGAGAAGTGGAGGGACTGAGAAACAGGAAATTCAGGTTTGTTAGAGTTGCAGAGGACATCAGAAATATAAGGGAGAAGGGACTTTTTTAGCACTTCATGTATTCTATAAACAGCTTTTGTACTAGACTTGAGAAAGGGCCGGAGTGGTCAAGAGTCTCTGTAACAAGAAGATGCAGGAATTCTCAGGAGGTCAGGTTCTGCCTTCTTACTGGTAATGGATGCATTAAAAGGCTAGATTTCATTGCGTTTTGTACAGCTGAAATTTCACTGTGGCAGTCCTGCAAAAAGCTGTGCCGGAAAGACCACCAGTGAGAATTCCAGATACAAGATGCTAGAAAAATATGTATCACCTTTCAAGCTTAAAGCAACAGGAATTGCAATTTTAAATTTGGATATCCTCTCATATCCCTGGGCTTTATTGATAGGCACCCAGTGGAAAAACTGGGAGACTACCAAGACTGTGGTCTGGAATTTGCTGAGGAGTTTAGCCATGGTATGTCCTACTTCTTGATAATGACTGCAGATGTTTGATATCCACAGTGGGATTTTATTGCAAACCATGGGTGCAGTTAATTCTGCTCTGTTTTTCTTTTTTTTCCAGTTGTCATGAGTCTTTACATTGTGGACAACAGAGTATCTGCTATTTTTAAAACTACCACTAGAGATTCAGTTTCTGTCGTAGCACATAAATATTACTGCCTTTAAACAATTTCAACCCAAATGCTGTTCTGAGTCACAAAGATGAGAACTGACACTGGTAATTATATGTAAACTCCTGGCAACCCAAGGATAATGACCATTTTGAACATGAGCAAGACAGTCCCTGGGAAGGCTGTCTGAACACCATTCTGTGAGTTCCTCTGGGTCAGGCCTTCATCCCTCAACAGGTGACACATTCAGAAGAACCTGAACCTTGATGGCCGGTCTAGAAATGGACACACCCCATGGGCTTGTATCCAAGGTAGGAAATCCCCAGGTGTTCTGGTGCACAGCAGTGGTCTTAGTCAGATGTAGGTTCCAGGACATTCTGTGGCAAGGGTGAGGGCACAGAAACTGGAGACTGGTGTTTGCCTGTGTTTGTACATCTGCCCCAAACAGAGCCCTGCTCCATGACTGAGGCATCCGAGTGCCCTCTGCAGTAACAGAAGAGCTGATTTCTTTGAGTGGTCGCTTGCTGAGATTTGTGAAGACAGTGGGCAGTCTTTAATAGGAACTGCTATTTTAAAATAGCATAATGGTTCCCATGAATCATTAACTTCACCCATCATTGAGATTTAATTATGTGGCACTCAGGATTTTCACTACTTTTTTTTCTTTATCAGGTTCTGAAGGTGTCTCATTATAGTCTCTGAAAGTCTTCTCAAAATCTTCCCTGCACCAAGGCCATAAAACTGTTGATGAGCTACATTCAGTTGTGTTTAGAACAGTGAAGATTAACTCTGTTCCTATTAGACCCTGTGCCCCTGGGAAAGACACCAGGGATTTTTATCCTATTGAACTTTTTTTAAGGGTTTCAGTGGTAATCCTCTTCCTAATTGGGGTGAGATTAAGATCTGGCATGAAAAAATTGTTGCCTCGTCCACCCAGAAACAACTGGTAGTTCCAGAGTCCAGCCATATCTCTGAAGTTCCACTGCCTGGGACTCTGACATTTAATTATTCACAGAAATTCAAACAGCATTAAGAAAAGATGATTGGTAGGTCCTGAGGAGAGAATTGTTGGAGTTGTCAGAGCTCTCAGCAGGGCAAGGCATTGGAGATGAGCTCCAGACGACCTTTCCAGTTGATACCATTTGATGATGCCACCATTATTAAGAACAGGCAGCTGAATTCCCAGCTTACAATTGCTGTGTAAAAATTCAGACCAGCAAGCTCTTGGTTACTCTGAAGTGGGCAGGTTATGAGAGAAAGTATTGCTTCAGAAAATTCCTCTTCAGCTCTCGTATTGCATGCTCAGCTCTATTTCAGCTAGGCATGTTCCCTGGGGGCAGCTCTTAACTGGTGCTGCCTAGTACTTTTTGTTGATCCAGGTTTTCATCAGAGTTTGTTTAAGTCTGGGTAGGTCACACTCTGCCGAATGACAGTTAAAACCTACCTTGCCTAAATTTTTGTACCTTTGGTGTCTCTCAGCCCCATGCACTTTAAGCAGGGCTACCTCTGGTAGGATGGGATTTACCCCTAAGACTGTAGTGCACTGTCCTGATCTTTTCAACCCGTAGCTCCTGAGCTGGCCCTGTAATGCTATCTGATATAAAGAGATTGTTCTGGCGAGCAGGACAGAGTCCCTGAATTGTTGATTATTTTTCCTTTTGATATGGATACGTATTGGTCTCTGTCTGGCAGCTCATTTACTTGTAGGTCAAAAGAAAATACTGCAAGAGAAGCATGACTTCTTAGTCTATTCAACTCCTGTCTATTCAGGCTACAAGGTGCCTGTGACTGCTTGTGACGGTGAAGGTACTGAGAATTTATGCTTGCTCAGCAAGTGTCTTACACATAGCTCTATGTTCCTTAAATATTCTTTACCTAAGCTTTGGTGTCTGATAAGCAGCTCAACAATTCACTCCAGGCTTCCATTCATATCTGCATAACTTGTATTGAACCCACCAACACCAGTGACATCTGCTGCAGTGCCTATGGGCTTGCAAATGACATCAAATACAGCTTGCAGCATGTGCTGAAGAAAAAGCCTCACAGATGAGGCTTCTGAGTATTCTTTCAAGAAGCTGTCTGAGATCAAGTTAGTAATTATATTCCTCTGTAAGTGTATCTCATGGGCGATTGCACCAGTCCTGACATAATTTTAGCAGTGACATTTCAGGTTTGACCCATTTGTGATGTGCTCTTCCCTTCATGTATCTGTCATAGGCCCTAAGAATAGTATCTGTTTTTTCTGGATGATGTGCATATCTTTCATGCAATTCTAGTCCAGCATCTTCAGCTGTCTTCTGTGTGTTGAGGATGTGACGGTTTCGCTTACCTAAGCTTCATAGGTACAGAAGATCAGTCCCTTCTTGGTATAAGAGAATTGCACTGCTTTGAAGAGTTTTTGAAACCCCTGTGACACATTAACATTGTGCACAGATGAGATTTGTACCAAATGGGCAACACAAAACCTCTATTCTCTTTCACTGGCCCTGGTTAAATCCATACAGACTTCATACAGACCTAGTATGCATCTTGCTTTTGCAACTTGTCAAGGGTTTTGAATTATCTTAGGTGAATTATCTGCCCCTCCACCTACTGAGGAAAGTGACCCTGAGCCATTCCAGTCATGAGCTGATGTTCATCTTTGGGAAAGTTTCCAGGTTTCCTGTTGTAATCAAGCTGGCATAAGTTTCTCTTTGAACATAGCAAGAGTATTGCAGATACTGAGCTACAGATGCCACCTCTTCTGAATGGTTCTGCAATTCAGCAGTGATCTTGGGAATGGCACGCTGATCACCTTTGGCTGGGATGTATTTCCTCTGCTTTGATCTACTCTCTCTTCCAGTGAGGTTACTCTTGTTTTTCTGGTGATCTGACAGACATCACCTTTTGTGGGCTCTTCATCACAGCTGCCTCTGCTCTGCTCCTAGATTCAGAGTACTTCCTCTGAGTACATCTCAGTGCTAAGAGAATCAGATCCCAGGGAGAGCTCACCCCCCCCTTACTGCTACTTGCTTACTTCAGACTAGCTGACTCACAGTTAGCAAAGACATTTCTGTTTATTTTTCGGAAGTATGGGCACTTTTCCCATTTCTTTATAAGCACTTTCTCTGTGCCTTTTGTACCTTTCATCTAGTAATGAGGCATAGCAAGCATAAAGCTTGATTTCTGGCATTTTACCTATTCTCACTTCATTCAGAAGCCATTTCCATTAACCACTGGAACAGAACTCTGTGGTGTTGAATCTTTCCTCTGCTATTGCAGCAACCTATCCCATCCTGTCCCCTCTTCCAGCCCTTCACACTGTGGGGTTGACTTTTCCCCCTAGCTATTTGTGTTGGCACCTCAGGCAATAGCATTTCAGCCCCAGCATTCTTTCCAGGTCAGGAACAGCAGGGAGTTTTCCTTCTGAATGCTTCTGATAATTTCCTACAAGGTGAAAAGAGAATGTGTGTACTCTGAACTCCCAAATGGGCATTGATTTACACGTTTAGATTTCTAGACAGCCATTTGACTAATAACATTTTGAAAGTGCAAATATGTTTGTTTTTTTTTAACCCACCTTCTGTCATCCTTCTCAAGCAATAGACAATCAAAATGTCTTGCAGGTGGGATCTAGCTCCCATGGGCTCTGGTTATAATAGACTGTGAATTATTATTTTTTGAGATCTAATGTTGAAAAAGGCAAGTACCTCTTAACAAATCTTCAGGTGAGGTCCTTTAGGTGAAGTTCCCAGTTGTAAATTAAAGTGTTATTTACTGTTTGTATAGGAAACTAGTGTAAGAAGACTAAGCACAAGACCCTGTGAAAGGGGAGTGGAATTTTATATTACAAATCTCTGTGTAAGTAGCTTCTACCTGCTGACATTCTCACATGCACATACTCCAAAGCAGCAAGGCACACAGGCAAATTTCCTGGCTGTTTTCTTTCCCAGTTTTGGGTATCTGTGCAGCTGTGGACTCTTGTCCAGTTGGGAGAGCTGGAAGAAGAATGGGACATGCACCAGGCTGCACTTCTGTTGTCATCCTCATGGCACCAGAGTGTGGCTGTATCGGAGCACAGGCTCCCTGGTCTTGGTGTAAACAACACATTCCTCTGTGTTTACCAGCTTTATCGCTTACAGTCATGTCCTTGGCTATGAGCACAAGCCATTCTTTTAAACCGTGCTCTATTGTTTTTTCTCATGCTTTCGCGTGCATATTTCCCATGTATCTTAGAATTTTAATATTTCTGTTACAAATCTCTGCACCTGCCAGTAGGTATCAGGGTAGCTTGGAGGTGGATATTTAAAAAAAATATCATATGGAAGGTTTTCTCACTAACAAAGGTGGTCCCATGTCACACACTGGTGTCAATGAAACCTCACTCTGGGTATCTCAATGGTACTTGTTTTCAGAAAATACTGAGTAGCATGTTATGTTCTTTAAGAAGCCATATATTCCTGATACTTGTGAAAGGTGCTAGGCCTGGAGGAGGATGGTCTCTTCCAAGAAAAACAACTGAAAATTAGAGTAGTGTGCCAGTAGCAAGACACAGTGCTGGTCGGTTCATNCTTTATCGCTTACAGTCATGTCCTTGGCTATGAGCACAAGCCATTCTTTTAAACCGTGCTCTATTGTTTTTTCTCATGCTTTCGCGTGCATATTTCCCATGTATCTTAGAATTTTAATATTTCTGTTACAAATCTCTGCACCTGCCAGTAGGTATCAGGGTAGCTTGGAGGTGGATATTTAAAAAAAATATCATATGGAAGGTTTTCTCACTAACAAAGGTGGTCCCATGTCACACACTGGTGTCAATGAAACCTCACTCTGGGTATCTCAATGGTACTTGTTTTCAGAAAATACTGAGTAGCATGTTATGTTCTTTAAGAAGCCATATATTCCTGACACTTGTGAAAGGTGCTAGGCCTGGAGGAGGATGGTCTCTTCCAAGAAAAACAACTGAAAATTAGAGTAGTGTGCCAGTAGCAAGACACAGTGCTGGTCGGTTCATTTGTTGTGTACATCCAGAACCGGCTTCTCTGCTGGAGCTTCATCCAGGATATGAAGCAGTCATGATTGCCTTTGAGAAAAAGCTGCCTGGGTTGGGACCAACAAAACTCATTCCACATACATAACCCAACAGTCCCTGGAGGGACAGGCACACTGTGCCATCTGCTGTCTCCAGCCCAGCAAAGGCATGCTGATCATTTTCAGCAAACAGAAATGCTGGAGTGGTACAGCGAGCAGTAATACTTTCAATCTGTTAACAGAGCTTTCTTCATTCTATAAGATCTGTCCTTTTGGTCTCTTGCCTGAATCTTTTGGGAATTGTTACTGGGCCTGTCTTTATTTAAAAACTGCTCCTGTTTCTGCTGATAAGTGTGCAGAAGCATATTTCTTGAACACAGAGCTCAAAAGACCTAATTGATAAGCTGCTGAGCTTCCAGAAAGTGTCATGATGAAGTCCTTGTGAGACATATGCTCCAAAGCCCTTACATGAAAGATACTGATCTTCTTTTATTATGAATAAAGGCTACAGAAAAAGGACTCTGACACTAAGTATAGTGTAAGTAAATAAATTACATGAAAAAAAAATCTAGCAGTGTAGTCATTCTAAGGTTTTTATATAAAAACATATTCTCTTTATTAGCTGTAAAAAGAAAGTTAGAATTGTCTGCAGGATTTTGCAGTAATTCATTTAATTTCCTGTTTTCTGAGTTACTGGACTTTTAGAGCGTGATTGTTAAGAGGAGGAAAAAAAAGCATCCATTGCTTTTCTTTGAAGATGGTACAGGAAACTCAAGAATCTTAAATTTCAAAGATTAGCCAGTTCATAAGAGGAACATGTCTCACCAAGTCCACGTATGTTCCAAATAGTGAACTGACTCTCAACAGAGCTGTGGTGACCAGCAGCCTCCATCTGTTTTAAAAAAAGGAAGAAATAATGTCCTTGCCATATGTTGAAGGCCAGGGAAAAAAGGGGTATGTAAATTGGTTGTGTAACAGTGTCAGAAAATAGGCACCTGCCACCTTTAAAATATCAAAACAGTTGAGGTTTTCTGCCTTCCACCCAGCCTCCCCGTCCCACCTCCACCCCANAATTTTATATTACAAATCTCTGTGTAAGTAGCTTCTACCTGCTGACATTCTCACATGCACATACTCCAAAGCAGCAAGGCACACAGGCAAATTTCCTGGCTGTTTTCTTTCCCAGTTTTGGGTATCTGTGCAGCTGTGGACTCTTGTCCAGTTGGGAGAGCTGGAAGAAGAATGGGACATGCACCAGGCTGCACTTCTGTTGTCATCCTCATGGCACCAGAGTGTGGCTGTATCGGAGCACAGGCTCCCTGGTCTTGGTGTAAACAACACATTCCTCTGTGTTTACCAGCTTTATCGCTTACAGTCATGTCCTTGGCTATGAGCACAAGCCATTCTTTTAAACCGTGCTCTATTGTTTTTTCTCATGCTTTCGCGTGCATATTTCCCATGTATCTTAGAATTTTAATATTTCTGTTACAAATCTCTGCACCTGCCAGTAGGTATCAGGGTAGCTTGGAGGTGGATATTTAAAAAAAATATCATATGGAAGGTTTTCTCACTAACAAAGGTGGTCCCATGTCACACACTGGTGTCAATGAAACCTCACTCTGGGTATCTCAATGGTACTTGTTTTCAGAAAATACTGAGTAGCATGTTATGTTCTTTAAGAAGCCATATATTCCTGACACTTGTGAAAGGTGCTAGGCCTGGAGGAGGATGGTCTCTTCCAAGAAAAACAACTGAAAATTAGAGTAGTGTGCCAGTAGCAAGACACAGTGCTGGTCGGTTCACTTGTGTACATCCAGAACCGGCTTCTCTGCTGGAGCTTCAGCCAGGATATGAAGCAGTCATGATTGCCTTTGAGAAAAAGCTGCCTGGGTTGGGACCAACAAAACTCATTCCACATACATAACCCAACAGTCCCTGGAGGGACAGGCACACTGTGCCATCTGCTGTCTCCAGCCCAGCAAAGGCATGCTGATCATTTTCAGCAAACAGAAATGCTGGAGTGGTACAGCGAGCAGTAATACTTTCAATCTGTTAACAGAGCTTTCTTCATTCTATAAGATCTGTCCTTTTGGTCTCTTGCCTGAATCTTTTGGGAATTGTTACTGGGCCTGTCTTTATTTAAAAACTGCTCCTGTTTCTGCTGATAAGTGTGCAGAAGCATATTTCTTGAACACAGAGCTCAAAAGACCTAATTGATAAGCTGCTGAGCTTCCAGAAAGTGTCATGATGAAGTCCTTGTGAGACATATGCTCCAAAGTCCTTACATGAAAGATACTGATCTTCTTTTATTATGAATAAAGGCTACAGAAAAAGGACTCTGACACTAAGTATAGTGTAAGTAAATAAATTACATGAAAAAAAAATCTAGCAGTGTAGTCATTCTAAGGTTTTTATATAAAAACATATTCTCTTTATTAGCTGTAAAAAGAAAGTTAGAATTGTCTGCAGGATTTTGCAGTAATTCATTTAATTTCCTGTTTTCTGAGTTACTGGACTTTTAGAGCGTGATTGTTAAGAGGAGGAAAAAAAAGCATCCATTGCTTTTCTTTGAAGATGGTACAGGAAACTCAAGAATCTTAAATTTCAAAGATTAGCCAGTTCATAAGAGGAACATGTCTCACCAAGTCCACGTATGTTCCAAATAGTGAACTGACTCTCAACAGAGCTGTGGTGACCAGCAGCCTCCATCTGTTTTAAAAAAAGGAAGAAATAATGTCCTTGCCATATGTTGAAGGCCAGGGAAAAAAGGGGTATGTAAATTGGTTGTGTAACAGTGTCAGAAAATAGGCACCTGCCACCTTTAAAATATCAAAACAGTTGAGGTTTTCTGCCTTCCACCCAGCCTCCCCGTCCCACCTCCACCCCAATGTAAAGATCAGGTCTGCACTGATGAGTTCCTCCCCATCAAAACACTGCAACTGTTTTCCTTCCCACACCCCAAATCTACAGCCTGATACCTCCCCTTCAGGGAGACAGGAGTATGTTGTTGGGGAATAGTGAAGCCATCATGTCAGGTTCACCCACAGAAACCTAGGTAAGGGGTTTAGCTCTCACTGTACAGACCCTCAGCAGCTCTGCCCTGTGCCTGTGGAGTCCCTGGGCCTGCAGAGACCACTGCCTCTGTTACTGGACTCCAGCTCATAGCCTTCCTCTGACCTCTGGAGTGCCTCAAAAAGGAGGCAACAAAAATGCAGCAGCATGAATAGGCCACGTGTAAAAGCTCATCTTTATGAGGGTTTTGGAAACATTTATATGGATTCCTCTTAAAGGCTTGGTGCGGTGGAGAGAAGTAGTCGTGTCTGTCATGCACATGGCTTTATTCCTGCATCACCTGCTGCCAGGGCCCCATAACACAATCTTGTGATCCATCCCAGTTTCAGGGTTAGGAGGTAAGAGCATGGGCATGGTTTCACAAACGAGATTCAACTCCCCTCCAGCTGCTGAGCAGTTTCGGCAACCACCCCCTCTAAGCAAAGTAAATCTTCCAGGGGCTAAGATCAGAAATTATCCAATGTTACCACCACTTGGGATGTTGAGGGAATGCCCTCACTGCTCTGTTCAACAAATGCCAGGATCCTGACTCAAAACACACACTTTTGCATGGACTTCGTCTTTGCTCCTGGGGAAGAAAAGCAGCCAAGGAAGAGGAACTGTCCACAGAGAAAAGCTTTTATCTGACCTCAAAGGCAAGATCTTCAGAGAACGAAGGATTAATGAGCTCATTAGCAAACAAGTTGCATGCTGCTACAGACAATAGCAATACCTGATTTCAGGCACTGAAACTTTTTGATTCCTCTCTCATTTGTAGGCCAGATCCCTTGAGCTATCTACTTAAAGGACCAAGCCTTAATTGTATGGCTGAAATGTAGGCCTAGTGCATGCAGATGAACACTAGTTTCAACAAAGCTGGCCAGGGAAGATGCAAGTGTTTCAGTGCTGAAAGCCTAGAAGAGATGCTGTGACCATCCAGCCTGGGTTTTTTCTAAAACTCAGGCCAGAGAAGCATCCTGAATTGATTTCACCTTGTGTTGGAGCAGTGGAACCACACATTGCAAAGAGGTCTCAAAAAGTAGGTATTCTCCCTATTAAGAATATGGTGCCATATTTCTAGATGAGTTTATCGCACCTCAGTATCTGGCCACTGAGTCTGCCTATACCATTCTCTGACACAATAATGGAACTTAGCATCCTGTTTCTGTGTTCTTACAAGTATTTTTAGACTGTCTTCAAGATCCAAACTCCTCTTTTTATGCTAATCTGCACATACTTGAGCTCCTGCAGTCCTTTACTAGGAGGCATTTTCCGATCTGTTAATCATTCCTCGTTTTGCTTTGAGACCTTCTAATTGAACAGAATACTTCTTGAACTGTGGGCATCAGGAGCCAGTTGAGCACTCCAGGATTTGCACCAATGTCAAAGACAGACATGTGGCAACTTCTTTACAACCAGACGCAGGTCCATTTTCATGTCCTGCTTTAGCCCTTGTGGTCCCTGTGTCACAAAGGGAGCTTGAGATTAGCTAAGAATTTGCAATGACTCCATGTCCTTCTTCATACTGCTGGGATGACTTCCCTTATTCTGAAAACCTACACTATGCTTTGCAGTCTTCAATGGATGATTTGCCATTTAGCTGTATTCAAATGTACTCTGCTTACCCCACACAGTTATCCTGTCTAGGTTCCACATGGCTATATCTTTATTTTGCACTCCTTTCCATTTGGGGGTATTTTTACCATCTGTGCTGCTAACAGGCAGTGTGACAGAATATAAAATAGTATTAGTTATTCAGTTCAGGAACAGCAGGGAGAGTGACTACTCTTCAGCTCCTTCCTTCCCTTTTTTCTCTCTCTGTTATAGCTGTCGTCATTTTGGCTGAGCAGAAGGACTGTTACAAAAGAGGACAGTGCACAGTAATGCAGGTGGATAAAAAGGTGCTTTGGTTTACAGTGTATGTGGACACAAGTGTGTGGGATCTGCTCCAGAGCCTCTTCTCAGCACTCACCCCATGCAGTCCACAGGAGACATCCAAGCTTGTCTCTGCAGCTGACATAGCCCCAGTTGTGTGTTACATACTCAAAGGCTATTCTGGATTCAGTAAAGCTTTATATTTTAAGGTACTAAAGACCTTGCCGAATTAGTCCATAAAATATACCTCAATGTCTTTCCTCATCTGCCTTTTGACTACCAAAGGAATTGATTAGTATCAGCACGAGTTTAAGAACTGTGGAAAGCTGAGTGAGCTATGTGAACTTTCTGTAGTCTGTTCAGTTCCCAGAGAGCTTTCATCAGAATTCATCCAAATGTCATCCTTGGTTTGCTTCTTTCAGTAGTCTACTATCCCTGTGCATTTAAAATGACCTTGTGGCTGTGTGGTTCATCTGAGCTAATTAAAGCCTGTAGACTAGCAGGCACATTTTTCTCCTTTTTCTATTAACAAAACTGGAGAGGCTATATGTGCAAAGATGTGTGGTAGATCTTGGGGTTATACTATGACAACTTTATTTGTAATAAAAGGGATAGATCTGAGCTAGTACTGTTTATTGCAAAACCTTATTTTAAGTGTTGTTTTTCATTTTGATGTTTAATAATAACTTAATTTTAATTGAAGGAAGGGAGAAAGGGGAAAGATGAATGTATCACATTCTCATCTTTTAAAATAGTTTCACTCTTACAGAACAGATAATATTGAGTAGGTTAATGTTATAAATTGATTTATTAACTCTTTCAAATATTTTTGGCCAGCTCTTGATACAGCTTTTTTTATTAAAATCTTTGGGGTTATGTCTGAAGAATGCTGGCCAGGCATTTATTGCATCACTGCCTTTTACATCTCCAGTGACTGGCTAAATAAATCCATGCCTTTGAAAACTCACTCTTTATTCTGTGTAATGGGCTATTGAGCAAATAAAACAATGGAGAAATCTAGTCTGAAAGGTGTCACTGTATGCCCTATTCTCATTTTTTTATTGTTGTCACTACCTTTATAACATATTAAAGACTGCAACGTTTTGAATGGAAATACATGCAAGGCCATTTTAACAGCCAAACCCAGAATGTTGCACAACTACATTTCTGTTGAGGCTTAAGAGAACTGTTCTTTAATTTTTTTTTGTGCTTAGATATTGGTTCTTCTGTGATCCTCTATTGTTATCAACGATTTGCCTTGTTGGCTGCAACTCCTTGGGAAAACACAAATGCTGTTCTCTGCTTGGAGAGTGGGTCAGCAAAAACCGTTCCCATAGTATACATTAAGACTATATTGGAATGAAGTGTCTGTGTAACAAATAAGATTTATAGACAGATGGATAAGAGACAGGCAAAGAAATTAATTGTGTAGAGATCCAGGCCCAGCTGACATGTTGAATCAATATTAAAATAGCTGTGTTAAACCACAAGGCTTTTACACTATGTACGTTGACAGGAGTTAACAAGTGGAGAAAGAAAGTGAGGTTTTTCCAAAGCAAGGTAATGGGACGATTTTTTCAATGATGGTCTCAGTAAGCCAAGGACATTGGTATCCCCAAATGGACAACATTTGCTGCTTGAGGATATACAGTACTGGTACAGGTTTGCCAGGTTATCTTGTAAATCTAGAGCGAACAGGTTATAAGCACTGGATGAGGGAAGCTAATGCAAAGAAAATACCATTGCTCCTAATGCTGAGAGTAACTGCTGTAATTGGGACAGGCTTTCCCCTCCCCTGGCTGTCTGGCATGGGTGGGGAAGTGTTGAAAGAGGTATCCTGAGACTGGCTGGGTTGCTTGGCACCAGCTGTTGGAGGGATATGTGTTGCCACATAATGACTCTGACACCACTACGAGCTTCTGCCTGTTTTAAGATGTGTGTTGTTTGATCAGAAACTCCTGCTGCTGCAATATTATTAATGGCAATAGTGCCTTAAGCTTCTGCAAGGCTGGGGCACTTTCACACTGGCTGTTACACAAAGTTGTAGCAAAGTATAGTTCCTGGGACTGATGGCGCACTCCTACTGCATTCCACGGGAACTTTCTCTCTGGTGCCAGTAAAAACTGCAGCATACTTTCCTGTATCAATCTGCACGTGTCCTTTGTTGGACAGCTCTTGGGTAGTAATGAGTTGCCTGAGACTTGATCTCAGTAAGGTAGGCAAAATCTATGATGAGAAATAAGGGGATCCATGGCTGTGCTAAGGGGCAGGACAAGAAGCAGAAGGTATCAAAAAATGGTGGGGGGGGGGGAAATAGTGTTCCATCATCAAAGGCTTGTACCCTGAATATCACTTTTTTCTAGGGTAAAAAATATAAAACAAAAAACCCTAAGAAGCCATGGTTTTACAGACCAATTTTCTGGATTTGGAGAGGCATAAACAAAATTAATTATCCATCATCTTAACCACACAAATACAACACTGGTCAAATTATGCCCCCCCTTTTGTTCTTCCTCATGAATGCAAACCGGATTTAAAAGCAAATGCACATTGTTGTTTGGGTATTTTGCAAACATCTGGTGGTGATCAGAGGCCTCTGTCAGTTAATCCACCTCACAGCTGGATTAATTCTAAGAAAAATAAATATCTTCCATGACTACTGGACTGTTGAATCCCTGAAGAACTGGAGCGAGGAAGGTTCTTATTAAATTGTTTCCTATGTTTTCAGCTGGCTGTGCCTTACAAAAGGGACAGGTGTCCTGAGTCCCCAGTCCTGGCTGAGTCAAAGTGCCTTGGTCTGAGCTTAAGCTGTCAGTAGGTGCCACACCAGAGGGTGCTTGGTGTTCTGGAGATTACTCCTGCTGTGCACTATAGCATGAGTGTAGTCCTGCTGTGTCCACCCCTGTGCAGAGCCAGGAAATAGGTCTGGATCTGGAAAAGCAAAAGCAAGATCAGCTCACCATATGAAGGACGATCATCTCCCACAGGAGAAGTGGATTTCTGAGGCCAGATGGAGAGAAGGACTATCTGTTTTGAAGAGCCAAGCCTGGGGTGGATGGCTGTGAAGACCAAGTTATGAGAGCTATACAGGTTTGAACCTCTTCTCTATATTGCACATCTCGGAGCAGAAAGGTTGGTTAGATTGGAGGAGGGTGAGATCTCCGCAGTCAGCAGTTATTTATATTAGCTGCTATTTTGATGGTGCCTTGACACTGCTACAGCAGGGGCTCATCACCTGCTTCTCATTCTTTGTGAAGTGCTGGGATCCTAGAGGACTTCTCAGATCTGGTTTTATTCTAACAGGGTAGAATTAGTATAGGGAGGGTCTTGAAAGGCCTCACTTAGTTTACGAGGTCAGCCTTAGCCCTTGTGTCACCTCCAAGGAAGAAGCTCAGAGCTGCTGCAGGTGATGTAAAACCTGTACCTGACAGCATACGAAATAAAAAGATAGCTGAGTATTTTGGTGAAGTGGAAGAAAATGTGGAACAGTTGTTGACTTTGTCCAAGTGGCTTATTTGGGTCTTCACCTAGTCAAGAAGAAAGTCCAGGAGGAAATTTCAGATGAAAAGGTATGAACTTCCTTTTTTAAGGCATCTCAAGCATGTGACAACACTCTCATGCTATTTTTTTTTGGCCTGTTTCATACTGGGGAACCTCTTGACATACAGTACTGTCAGATGAAGTACAGCACACAGAGCCAGCAAGAAATTCAAGTATAACAGTAGCACACAGCCCAGTGTAGGCGACGTTGTATACAGGTACATATGTGTCTTCTTACTGCAGCAATTCCCAAACTGTGGGGTCATGGAGCAGCTGGCTAGCTCAAGAGGTGATAATCCTTAAATGCTGAGGTAGGTAGAAAAAACTGTCATATAGCCATGTTGATTTGGGAGGCTCTTTGTGCCTTGTAAAATCTAAAAATCTCATGTTTCTCACCATCTCTTCTAATTTAGCTTTCTATGGAGGATTTTAACAATGTGAGAAGTAATTAGAAGTAAATATGGAGGTGTTCTCCATCTGCTCATATTTTAAATCCACATTTGGTCAAGGCCAGCACACTGAATTTGCAGTAGTTCTTACTCTCTGCTACATACAGTACGAGTCACCTAAAGCCCTAGGGAGAAGGTTTGCAGGAGGAGGCAGTGAAATTGCCATAGCACTAATCCCCGGATCCCACTGTGCCCTGCAGGGCAGTGAACAGCGGGACAAACCCCACTGCTTCCAGAGTCTTTTCTGGCAATGGAGACAGAGCATCTCTGCTGTGGGAGGTGATGGAGCTCTGGGTTGGGGATGGAGGAATGTGTTGGGTGCAGGGAGAGGGCTGCTGTGGGCATGGCAGTTGCAGCCAGGCAGGGCAGGACACCACTGGGAGACCTGCCACCCCATCTTGCTTTGCTTCTGGAGGACTCACTAGCTCCACAGTTTATAAACTCTCTGCAATGGTGTCCAAAGCAATCCTGTCTTGGGAAAAAAAAAAAAAAAAAGTATTTTCCCTTGCTTAGTTCAGTGTCCCATCAAGTTAACTAGACTGGAAAGACAGGCTTGTCCTAATTAATACTGGCTTATATTTCTGTCAGAGAAATGATAAGGACTTCTAATGCAAAGGCATATACTTAAGATCACCTTATGAAAACAATTTGATTTCCTTTTCAGTTAATGTTAACTTTCCAAAACTTCAAAAACTGCTGATGATTGAGAACTTTGATATTCTTGCCTACAGCAAGGACACAGCTGAGCAGTTTTGTTTAGGACTATGCAAGGGATGGTTTTGTCAGAAAATGCTGTGTTTATAAAACCATTGGCCCTGCTCAGATGGCACATCTGCTTTTTCAGACACTGGCAGAAATGCAGTCGTAACAGAAATATTTTGTCCCCAGAACTGCTGGAAAAAGAAATAAACCCCAAAGCTGTTCACTATCACCACCTGGAGAGAAAAGGCTGCCTAACATAACCAACTCCTCCTATAGAAGGAGCACCACCCCTGACTGGGTAGACAACAGGGAATTCAAACTAACTGCCAGGAGCCCCTGGAAAACCAGGTACTGTCAGCTTCATGTGTGGTGTCAGCTGTTTGTGTTGTTTTTTTTTTCTTGACTGGGTACCATGAGCATAAGAAAAACACTACTGCTGTTTAAACAACAAACGGAACTTCTAATTGCTCTGAAATATTTCTGGTTTCCAAAGAACTGCAGTAAGAACATAGTTTCTATATTCCTCAAGAAGTTGTCTTTCCACTTGATGATAAATTCTTCCTCTATTTCTCTCCTTAACAGTTTCTTTATTGTACTTTTTCCTCTCTTTTTTGAGCCTATAGGCTGAGGTACCTCTAAATCACATCAGTGGTCTTTATCATTTCCCACCAGAGCATGGTTAGCCGCAAATGAGTTTGAGCCCAGGGTCCTGCAAGCATCTGCCAAAAGTGTGAATTTCTTGCTGGTGCTGTGGACCAAAAGTCTCCACAAAAAGCATCACTAGGCCCATGGATTAGTGTCAAATGCTTATTTGCCACCAGGTCATACTTCTCAGTCTGCATGGAAAAGGCTGACTGGGGTCTTGTTTGATGTCTCAGTAGAGCTCTGGTCTGGGGAGGATGGAGATCCCTTCTCAGTCGGTCAGACCAGCAATTGCTGAAGAAACTAAATGAATTAAAACATGCCTAGACTCCCAACCTGACAATCCTGCAAGTCACACTGTTAACCAAGCCTCTCTGACACCTCAGGGCTGTCCAGATTGTGGAGCAGGGCCCTGCAGTGAAAGTTGCACATTCTGGGCACAGACCAGCAAAATTCAGTAGACAGATATGTCAGTGCTTGGGTGAACTGGGGCTTTTCTGGAAACAGCTCAGAAAAAGACTAATTCTCAGCCAGGAAGACACGCTGCCCCCAAGGAGAAGACATGACAGGCTGCAGCACTCTCTGTGTGCTCTCAGGGGCCCTGGGGACCTCACCAGCAATCACGTGGAAGGCAGTGCTCTGAAATAGAGCATGAATCTTGCCTTTGGTTTTTATTTTTATCCCCAGTGTTGTCTAGGAGGTGTTCTACCTTTTCCATTTGCCTGGAAGGAGCATTACTAGAACCAGGGAGGCAAACTGGGAAGCCAGTGGAGCAGAGTAGAGACAAGGGTTAAAGCTGCTGCTTTTATCCTAGGAATCATAGAGTGGTTTGGGTTGGAAGGGACCTTAAAGATCATCAAGTTCCAACTCCCCTGCCATGGGCAGGGACACCCTCCACTAGACCAGGTTGCTCAAAGCCTCATCCAGCCTGGCCTTGAACACCTCCAGGGATGGGGCATCCACAGCTTCTCTGGGCAACCTGTTCTAGTGCCTCACCACCCTCACAGTAAAGAATTTCTTCCTAATATCTCATCTAAATCTNNCTCTAATTAATTTTGTGGCTCTTCTGTGGACTCTCTCCAACAGGTCCATGTCTTTTTTATGTTGGGGGCCCCACATCTGAACACAGGACTCCAGGTGGGGTCTCACGAGAGCAGAGTAGAGGGGGAGAATCACCTCCCTTGACCTGCTGCTAATGCTTCTCTTGATGCAGCCCAGGACACGGTTGGCTTTCTGGGCTGCAAGCGCACATTGACGGTTCTTTATCTCCTGGGAGGAATTCTACTGTGCAAAAATGTGTGAAACCAGTGAATTTTAGAGGCCAGTTTGTGAGAGCTTGTCATGTTGGTTTTGAAATGCTCTGAGACAGGGAGGGCTGGCCACATCTCTGCAGAAACAGCCATGCAAACAGGACGCGTGGTCTCATGGAAGTGTGCTAGCGTGCAGTGGCAGGGTGGCCTGGATCTGCAGCAGAAAGGACTCTGGTATCTCACAGCCTGGGATGCAGGTATGTGCACAGCCCCAGCCTATAATTAAGCAGTGAGCCTTGGTCATCCTCTCCCTGCCAGTCACTTAACCATACCTTAAGCTCCCTGGCATATGTGTTGTGTGTCTTGTGGCTCTCAGCCACACTGAGAGGTTGATATGGGTTTCCCAGGGCTGTGAACACCAACTGCATGTGCCACCATGGATGTCATTCAGATGTCTCCACTGTCAATGGGAGATGAAAACTAGAATAGAGATGAGATGAAGCTGAGATAATATCTAAGAAGCAACAGCATCTAAAAATGCACATTAGGAAGGATCTTCACTATGTGCTCAGCACCATTTCACATAGTTAACAGGATGGGCGTAGACATGATGGCCCAGAAGTTTCACCACGTGGGAGTCCCTCTGTTATCATTAATCCAGTGTGTGAACCTGCATGATCATACCTATGTTCAGCATTTCAATGTGAGGAAAACCCAGGTTCATCTTGGTCTTTGTGGTTTCCAGGGAGTAATGTGTTGACCATTAGATCAAAGATGTCCAAGGCTGCTTGCTGGTCTGGCCTGCTGAGCATTTGGGTGAGACACACACATTGAAATGGTTCTGTGATGGGTTTACTCTCACCTGCCAGAGCTGCTCCAGCAAAAGGAGAAGCTCAGTGTCTAGTAAGCAGCAGAGCAGGGTTGCCTAAGGAGTCCTGCACTGGCTTTTGGCCAGCATGTTTCACGTGCTCCAAGGCACAAGCCTCTCTCCAGGCTGGGAGCTGCTAGAGTTTCAAACTATTTCAAATTATTTCAAAGTGTTGGACTGCATCTGTGCAAGGTAGTAATACTTACTTACTTTAGTCAATAGCAACCACTCCATCACTTGTCATCTCTGGCAAATGAAGTGAGACAGTGTTTGTGTGAGAGCCCTCCCAGGACAATCCACATGCTGCAACTTGTGGTGGGACTGGCTGACTAAGCAAAGTGCACTTTGAAAGAGTGTGATGGGAGTGTGCTGCAAGTGATGATGTCTTTGACACGAGGCATGAAAGAGAAGTCTTCACCGCCTATTGATGTTCCCATTTCAGGCATGCCTTTCCCTCTGTAGGAGTGAGTGTCTAGTAAAGCTTTTGCACCAGGATGTTAGCTTGGATTTACTGGCTGGATTCCAATTCAGGCAGTTACCATCTACCTCTGCAAACTTTCCATGCTGTTTCAGTTGGCTATGGAATGATTTTTCATTTCATGTTCAAATCTGATTTAAGTAGTTACTTCATACACTTGAGCAATTCCTTTATTTTGCAGCCAGTGGTGGGTGAAAGGATGTTTTGTAGCGTACACTTGCATCCACTTCAGTGGAAGCTATTGCCATCACTACTGGGATTGCGATGCTGAACAAATCCACGCTGAAGGAAGCAAGCCAGCAAAACTGGAGAATACTTTATTATAAAACATAGCACAGGGCTTTTAGTGTCATACTCAATATACCAGCAGTTCATGGCAGAAATCCACAGCAACTCCAACACGTTATAAGTAGTAATGGTTTAGTTCTTGGAAAGGTTACCCATGCTTATGGTAACTATAAGAAATGAGATCTCTCTTCACCAAAAAAAAAGCCAGTTATACACACAGCTTAGTCTCTACGACAGTGGCCAAACCCCATTCTAGATGCCTGCAATTTTCTTATACCCCATGAGGACAGATTCCTCCTCAGTTACTTGAGTTCTCTCATTTCACCAAGTAAACTTTTTTCTTCCCTTATATTCCTGTTGTTGAAAATCCTTCGACACCCTCTGTTCAAAACTTTATTTATCTTTTTCCTCCCACTTCTCAGAACTGTCATGGTTATCAGCTCAGCAATGTGCAATATAGATTCTTGAGATCTGATGTCATCTTGCTTGGCATATGTTACACCCTCAAATAAGCTGTTGTTCTGAATAATGTGCCGTATGTGTAACTCCCAGGTCCTCCCAGCATTGTGAAGACTTATCAGTGCTCCGATTGTGTGCCACTTAAACCAAGATTTTTGTACTTGCTGTGTAGAGCTTCCAAGTCTGGTGTTACCAACTGAAATAAAATCCTCAGCTCACCCTCTCTTCTCTGCAGCATACTGTTCTGCCTATCAAACCCTGAAAAGGTTCTGAGAAAACCCTACTCTGATGATCTTTTGAAGAAATAAATTGCACTTGCTTGTATGTGCCCACTTTCCCTGTAACACTTGAGGTGCTGCTTTGTGTGGGGTTTTGCTTTCCATGTGGTTTGCGTGCTTGGAGGTTGGGAAGTGCAGTGGAATGAACATGCAACAGTGAATTTAAGCATTCCTCAGGAAATTCAACAGAAAGAGATAAACACTCAAAATGCTCTTTGCACAGGGATTCAAATGTCATGCTCTCCTGGGGGGTAGCGCAGAACTAGATCAGCTCACCAGAGATGGTGTGGAGCCACTTTCTTCCAGGCTTTTGGGGACTTGGCTGCGCACAGCTCAGTCCCGCTTAGCAGCAGTTGTTCTCCGAGTGGGGAGGGACAAGGAACCTGCAGCAGCTTCTTCCAGCCAACGCTGTGGCAGTGGTGTGTGCCAGAGACTGACCACCCCAGCCTAGGATGCTGCAGACCATGACCTCCAGACTGGGGCAAGGAGAGAAGAGGGTGACCCAGGGTGGCCAGAGCAGGCAGCATGGCCTTGAAATGACTGTGCAGGGAATGGTTTTCCCCCTGGAGGCAATGGAGCCGGCAGGTGCTTTTCCCATGGGCCCCTTCCTCCCTTTTGCCAAAGGCAAAGGGCATCCTGTTACAGGTGTCTCCCTGAAGCCAGACTGCCTTGCCCCCTGCAGAGCACACTCCCCACCAGCCATGGGCACATCTGGACACCAAGGCAGCAGTCATGGCACTGCTCACGCTGAGCCAGACATGCCTGAGAGCTGGACACCTTTTCTGCCTTCTAAAATGGCTGCATAATGAGCAGACCCAGGGTGCTCCTATGGTGTAAGGGGATGCAAGTGATGCTGCAGTGCACCAAGTGCCTGCCCAGGTGAAGCCTTTTTTCATTTTAACCAATGAGGTCTCTAAAACATCCCATTTTCAGAGAAACTTCTGTAATGTCTTTTCCTGGAAGAACTAATGTGTACACTAATGACTGCACCTAAAGTAGTGTTCTCCATTTGTTACTCATTGAACAGAAGCATCAGCTCTAATGAGCCACCTTAATTTTTTTGGCTTTAACGCTTTTTTGCATGCGTGTTACTGGTATCATGCGTTGAAGTGATTCAAATTTAAAGACTTTTAAGCCATTAAAGGAAACTGGAGTCTAATTACCATTATGGTATCTGGTTTACAGTTAGCAAAACATTCTGTTTTTCCTGGATCCCATTTGCACCCTGGGAAAACACTAGGAACAGATGGTTTACTATCCAAGTTTTACAAGCGGTTCAAACAGGAGTAAGCACCCTGCATGCTGCAGATGTTTATAGAGGTTAAGCATAATCAGCTCCTGCTAGTCCCTGCCAACTGCATTAATTATATTAGTGGTGAGTATGGGGAAAAAGCCTCAGGAAATACAGTTTTATGAACATATTACATTATTCTACAGAGTATTTAGGATCACAGCTGAAGAGCTGACATAGATGAAAGAGTCCCATGTCTAGAGCAGAGACTTTAATTTTCATGTTAGGTTATTTACTGATACTGGTGGCTAGCAAAATCAATATTTAGTTTCATTTCACCCTGCAGATGGGAAAGGTTCTTACAACAGTTGCTGGTGAGAGGTACTCTATCTAGAGTGCTTTTTTTGTTAATGCTGATCTATTAGCACAGAAGGAAAGGTAACAGGAAGATTTTATTTGAATAGTGGTTCTTTGGGACAACTGAAAAGGCATCTTTGATGTTCTTGCTTTTGGCTGACAACAGTTAAACTTCATACAACTCTTTCTTTGAGCAAGACAGTGTGAGAGAAATTCTGGTCCACATTTACAAAGCTCAAATTCATAAGGAAACCTAGGAACCCATCTTCTTTAACCAGATCTGAAGTGCAAGCCAACAAGAAGGTCTGTCTTTTTTCTATGTTTTTATGTATGTTTGATTACCAGGTGTATTTTTCAAGTTCAGCAAGAGCTGTACATAAGCAGAGATCAACAATCAGTAGAACATGCAGTCTAATAGTTTTCTTTCTTGCTTGTCCAAAGGGAAAGGTCCAATGAGTAGCACACTCTCTCTTGTACATTAAAAATTTTCATAGCTTGCTCTCGAGACCTGAAAATGTGAAAGAGCTTCAAAAATCACTACGACTCATGAAATACAAGGTATAGGTTCTACTTCATTAGTCTGTAGGAATTTGACCTGGAGGAAAAGATTCCATGTTAAATAAATGCCACTAGCTAAGAGCATTCATGCTACAAATGAAGTTTTAAATTTGGAATTTGCAGAGAGGTGTCATGGGCTCTAAGTTGCAAATAGGCTTTCTTACACAGCCTTTACGCTGCATTTTGTAAATTGAGCCACAGGTGTCAGTAGCTATAAAATGTCCTATGGAGAGTATACTGCTTGTTTATAGGGCTAGTGACTCATGAGAAAAGGTCTTTTTTCTGAGTCAGTACTAAATATGACACTCTGGTTGACTTTTAGGACACAGAACCTAGACCCTGATCAGCTGGCCTCATTTACATACAACAGATCTTTGTTTAATACGTATTGAATTTTAATATGACTGACAACTTGGCTTCTGGAATCTGAACAGAATCAAAGTGCATTTACTGCTCGTATTGTGACAGCCAGCATTTCGTTTCCTAGGAAAATCTGCAGTCCCTCTGCTCAAGGCTTGCCAAGAATGGAGACTAGTTGTTGTGACAAGGCATCATCAGGCTTCACACTTCCACACCAACTGAAGTTCTGCTCTTCTTTACAAAGCCTTGAATACTTTAAAATACCTTCTAGAAAAAAACACAGCTCTGTCTCATATGCTTGACTCCTCAGGAAGACAGTCGCAACTATGTTCAGTTTTCAGTGAAGGAAGAGGTTTGGAAATGGAGAAAAATAAAACTCACTCATGTTGTAACCCAAATAAAGTTATTCAAAGAAATTAAAAGGGCAAGTATTAAATCATTATGAAGTAACAAGACAAATCCTTCTATGAAAAAATAATCCTTTTGGTCTCTCTCTGAATGATTTTGTCAAAACCCCCAGGTAGTTCTTACCATTATCTGCTGTGGGGTAAAAAAATTTGTTGTGTTAGTTCAACAAACAGAGAACATATGGTTTAGAATATCTACCTGATTGCTCTTTTGAGAAATCAACAAAAATTTCAACTCTCCTTTCTAGTACTCTGAGCACCTTTGTCTTGTGACAAATTGTTTGAAAAAGAATACACTTTTAGCATGAGATGCCACAGCACACCTTGGAAAAGTCAGGCGGTGAGTTTACAGACTGCTCTGACTCTAAGTGATGAACGTGCTATCAGGTCCTCACACAGGATCCTTTCTTTGCATCCTGGACATGCTGCTTGCTGCTCCAAGTCTTTCTTTGATGCCAAGCTCCCAGTACAGTAGCCTTCTTCACCTCGTGTTTGGTAATGTCTGTGGAGTAATAGTGTGAGCTGTAAAACAATTTATTTGCTTTCACTGTTGATGGACAGATAAAGTGATCCCATCAGTAGCTGGGCTCTCCAAGGGCACCTCAGGAGTCAGTTTCCAGAGGTGACACAGCTGCAGATCAGGCTGGGAGATGCAGAGATCAACCTTTGGAAAATCTTGTCACATTGCTGACCCTACACCTCCGTGGCTCAGACAGACATAACTAACCTCTAAAGACTCTTCTTTGTCTTGCTTCAGCATACAAGTGCATTAATGAGGAGATACTAAAACACAGTTAGAAACAATGTTGATAAGTCCTAAGTGCACATCATTTTGCAAGGGTAATATTATGAGCCGCAGGTCCAATAAATAATATTGTCACTTTCAAAAACCTTTTCTCAGGGTTCATGCCTGACCAGTGATGTCAGACCTCATGTCATTTTGTTATGAGAGTTAAGCAAGAGAAGTGCATCCATTTCTTTGCAAAAATACTTAGTTCACTGTGTCCTCATCCATATGGTAAAGCAATGCCTAGGAAAACGTCCTTCCAAAAGGCAACATCCAACCAGGCACTGTGGGTTACCTTCCTGTGATGTACCTGAAATTACCAGTAACTTCTTGCAGAATTCACGAAGAATTGCTACCGACTAATTGGGAAGGTCCTGAAAAAAGGTGAAGAGCAAAGGAGCGCAAGCAGTGCAACTGCTTATGCCAGGTCAAGCTAAGTGGTCATCCCATTTATTCAGTGTTGATATTTGACCTGTGGCAGTACAGAGGCTTCTACAAAAGTGCACCAGGAAAAAATTTTGTAAAAACATTGGAGGGGAGAAAGTGGAAGTCAAGTTAATATATTTGCCATCAGATGTAGTCAGACGAAAAAAGTAGGCAAATTAAATTCATCTGTATCAACTTAAAATTACTTTGTATCAAATCTTTCCAGGGTGTGCAAACTTTATATGCCAAATTACCTGAATTTTTATAGGATTTATCTCAAACAAAGGCTCAGGGAGACATCTGGTGAACCTATAACTGAAGAAAGTGTTTTTAGAGCTGAAAACACACAAGAAAGTTATCAAAACCTCAGACCACACTGAACTGACTGAAAGAAAATGCAGTTGTGGTGTTCCAGTGCTTGAAGGGAGCCTATAAACAGGAGGGGGAGCGACTGTTTACGAGGGTGGATAGTGATAGGACAAGGGGGAATGGTTTTAAAGTAAGACAGGGGAGGTTTAGGTTAGAGATTAGGAGAAAGTTTTTCACCCAAAGGGTGGTGGCACACTGGAACAGGTTGCCCAGGGAGGTCGTGGACGCCCCATCCCTGGAGGCATTCAAGGCCAGGCTGGATGTGGCTCTGAGCAGCCTGGTCTAGTGGTTGGCGGCCCTGCATATGGCGGGGGGGTTGAAACTAGATGATCACTGTGGTCCTTTTCAACCCAGGCCATTCTGTGATTCTGTAATCATTATGGTTAAGAACTACCAGCTAATTGCTTAACGAAAATCAGATGTTTTGCATCCTGTAGGTAACTTCCAGGAGTGTGGCCTATTTTATTTAATCCAAATTATCTTTGGAAGAAATGTGATGTGCTTTTTTTCTGTACCATCCCCCTCATGACAATATGCAATTTCAATAATGCTTTAACAGCACAGCAGATACAGTGAAACAATGTAGGCTCTAAGGTTGTTGAAAACCCTTCATATAGCCTGACAATTCAGATAGCAGATGTCATTCTGGTGCTTACCACTTCTTTCTCTAGGTGTACATCTTGTGTTACAGGAAATAACACTTCCTTTTACGCCAGTGGACAATTGTCTTACTCAAATGGTGAACAAAACACTCTCAACCCTGATTTCTCTTTATATCAGACTTTGCCAGGCACAAGAAACCAATAAGCATGCAAGAATTTTCGGTGTCAGAACTGTGAGTTAGAAATCTAGAGTGGAAAATTCAGCCTTACGCAGATGTGGGCAGGACTTTTCCACAAATGCATGCCCTTGCTGTGAAGAAGGTAAGGAAATCTTCCTTTACTCCGCCAGATAAAAAAGCAAACCCATGCTCTGCAAAGGTTTTCCAGACTACAAATCACTTTAGAAGCTTGGCATGTGCTTTAACCCAGCTCTGGGAACCAGCCCCTTGTATTTCTTAGGAACACCTACCTCTCCTGCAACCTGATGAGTCAGCCAGCATTCAGGAGCCTCTTTCCAGGAATATGCCCCCCTCAGAAACCTACCAAAGAAGGAAATACAAAAGGCTCTAAAATTGCCACGGACTCCTCTTCAACTGTTTTCCTTTATGAACTATATAGGATAGTAAAAGGAACTTCTGCTCGCACTTTCCTGTCACTGATATCTTGGCTTCTCTCATTTAAGCTGTGCGTCAGGCTTGGTTCAGAGCTAGTGCTTGTCATGACTATGTCTGAATTTCTCATGATCAAAGACAGGACATCCATATTTGTCTCCTGTCCTACTGCCAACTGGTCATTAAATCCTAGGGCAAAAGCTGTGCAAGCACTGACGGGAGCATCCTGACATGTGCTGGAGCTTCCCAAATCAAACCCGATAAGCAATTCCATGGACAGCTGTCAACTTTCATTTCAGTCTCACTCAGGGTGGTGAGACTGCAGGAGAGCAAACAGGCACAATATCAAGTGTCAAGACATGCCAATGTAAGTCAGGGGCCTTCTACACCAAACTCACCTGAGCATACATAAACGCGACCTAAGGCTGACCTGAGAGAAATCTGAGCTTGTGATATCAGGAGAAATGTGGGTAATGCCCTACTCTTCCCACTTTCACTGGGGGACTGCAATCCCAGCTGACCTTGTTGTCTCTAAGCTCTCTGGTGGCATTTGATGTTTCTTGGACAGGGCTGCAAACAGCACAACAGGAGCCCTTGGAGATTGCTCTCAAGAACAGCCTGTTGCTGGAGGTGGTATCTAGCAGGTACCGTGCCTCCCACAATATATTCTTCAGGAAAAAGTAAGTATCCTGCCTACTTCAGTCCTTCTGAGCATGTCACTCCATTGCTATGTTCTCTACACTGTGTGCCGCTGATTGCCAACACCATTTCAACACTTAGTCTTCCCTCTGTGAAGACAGCTACCTGGCTCAGCTAAAATAAGGAGACCAAACAGACAGAATAATGCCTGTGAGCTGCTAAGGAAGCAGATGGAACAGATGGGAAACTGCTTTCTTACCCCATGGAAGTCAGGGGGATTTCTGAGTTTTTCATATCCTGCACTGAGCAAACAGGACCTTTCAAGAATTTTTGTGAAAAACAAGGTATCTTTGCCCACTGCAGAAAAGCTACTAATCCACTGGCTCAGACACTTGCCTAGAGCCATGGAGCAGATAAAATGAGTTCTCACTTTCCTTAATTCAGAGCAGAGAGCTGAAATCCCTCTCCCACGTAATCACAGGGTTATCAGCTATTCCATGAAAATTTTTGCCTGTTCCATATACATCAGTTTCCTTCTTCACTCTCCAAATTCCTGTCTGGGTATGAGCAATCTCTCCTGTCCAAAAGAGTACATTTTTCATAGAACAGGTTTCATACAGGTTTCAAAAATTTGGATTTTCCAACAGCAACAGTTTCTGCAGAACATATGGCACTGGCTGTGAAAGTGCTGCAGCCCTTCCTTTTCCCTATGGCTGCTACTGAGCCACACTGCTGAAGGAATTTCTAGAGATGCCTCTCACTGTGTCCACAACTAAGGGCAAAATTTGCTGGGAAATCCTGACCTGAACATATGCAGCTCAGTTTAACTAAATATTGGTCTTGCCTTTTAACAGTGAGAAGGAAAGCTTTCTCCTTTTTTTTCCTTTTTTTTTTTTTGTGTACTTTTTAAAATTCTCAGAACAAAAAGATACCCATACCTAGACCCCAAATGAGAGCCTAAAGACTTTCACTTTGGCATCTGACTCTTTAATGCTGTGGAATTCAAGTGCAAGTTGAAAGAACTGACTGCAAGAATGGAAAAAGGTTGGAGGAGGAGACTTAAGATTTAAAATAGAAACAATTAAAATGCATACAGAAAAGAAAATCTACCTCATTTGTTTGATATAATTACCTAAATAAGCAATAATTACAAGTGCCAAAACCCTATAAGAACATGGTTGGGCAATATCAGCTATGTGGAAGTCAACAGAGAGCGATCCAGCAGGGGCAAGAGGGCAGACATGGGGACGGTGTTTGCACACAGTAAGGACAACAGCCTATTCCCAAAATAGCAAAAGACAGCTCCCAAATGGTAATTTTTACCACTTGCATAATTGCTGTTGTGCCAACAGTAAATCAGCTGGCAGCAACTGATAAATGATCATTCACCACAGCAAATGACAATACAAGAGAAGTTGGACTCCCACCTCCATCACATGAAGGTTGCCTTGGGCAAGTTGTAGCTTTGCAGAGACTTTCACTTCCTTGTGTGTGCTCTCCCTTTCTCACCTCTGTGCTCTTGGAAACAAAAACCATGAGGTGTCTGTGTGAACTGGCAGGCTGCCTAGCCACCCTTGTCAAAATGGCTTGGCAAATTTGAGCTGAGCACCGGATGCTTACACAAGGACTGCTGCTACTTAATGAGCCCGCTTGATACCCAAGGCATGCAATTTCTCTGCACTCACGGTTTAGCATGAACATTCCATTTACCAGGAACATTCTGTATTTTGGTAACAGTAAATCACCAACAGACCCCATATGCAACACTTCAATATTGTAAAAATTTGGAACATTGACATTCATGATGAAAAAAAACAAACCCATGTGGTTTTAATGAGGGAATGGGCAAAAGGGAGCCGAGCAGTGCTGAGGAACAGCCTTGTGCCATAGCCTGATTCACCACCAGATCTTACTTGCTGTGGAACTAAAGTTGTTCCATCGTTGATTCTGGGTCTCAGTTTAGCTTTTGATGAATCTCGGTAAACCCTGCTTGCTCGGTCTTGCACTGAGGCAGGCTGGCCTAGCACACTACAAGTAATTTCTTTATTTTTCAAAACCTTCAGCAGGTCATTGGAGTCTTCTCACCTTTTCCCACAAGAGCAGTACACCATAGCTAGTGAAGCAGTCTTTCACAGTCCTAAGTACTGTGACAGTGATAAATTTCCCAGACAACAGGTTAGTGAGGGTGAAAGCAGAAGCCCCTGATGCCTTTCCTTCACTAACCTTTTCTTTCCTTCTCCTTCCCACCTTCTCCTTCCAGCCTGATCTGATTTCACCTGGAACCTGTTCCTGTGAGCTTTGCTCCAGGGAGAAAACAGCAACCCAGTGTGGCACAGGGGACACTGGACGCCTTCTTCCCTTTTTTGCTTTAACACATCTCTAAGGTGGTCTAAGAACTCACCTTCCTTCCTGGCAGCTACCTCTGACACAGAGCTCTGCTGCAGAGCAGGCTGTCCCCAGCCCTCCCCACTGCTGGGCAGGTCTCCCAGTGCAAGTAGGAGACTGGCACAGTGGGGCTTGGCTTCTGCCCTGCTGCCCAGACCAGGACAAAATGTACTACAAGAGCATTAAGCCCCACGTCATCATCGTCCCTGTGTGGCTGGGTCCCGCACAGATGCAGAATGGCAGTGCTGCAAGAGGCCTGTATGCCAGACATCATGGAGCACATGCCTGGCAAGCAGCTGGGCCAGGGGAACATCTTCTCACCCAGAAACCTGTCTGTGCTCCGCCACTTCTCACCTTCCCCAGCAGGGACGGGCACTCCCAAGCTCTGCAGACAAAGCTGCCCTGTGGGTGCTCCCTCACCTGCTTCAGGGGCAAGAAGCTTAATGAGTTGAAGCTGCTTGAAGCAAAGCCCATGCCTGGCAGCTCCTGACAACATAGGCCAGGAATCCGTGGTGGCTAAAATGCCTGGACCAGATGGGTGGAAGACAGCAGCTTTTCCACCAGCACAGTTAGGGCTGAATGAAGAGACCGGCCAGATGCCCAATGGAAAGCTCTGAACTGTGGGCTTTAGTATTTGACCAGCTCAACCCTCTGTGCGGGTCTTTCATGCCACCTGCTGTGCTGAATGGCCTGGTCCTGCTGGAGTGCTCCAGCAAGTGCTTCAAAATCCATCAACTCACTGGCATTGGTTAGCACTAGGCAGGATTATGAAACATTCTGCTGGATCAAGCTAACCACCACCAACAGACTAAAATGATTTGTGAAAATGGGCATTTGTGCTGTGGAACAGTACCCTTTTTTAGGCAGTGTCTTGTTAGTCAACATGGTCTTTGAGTATGTTAGGAATTGGACAACTTTTTGCCAATGGCACAGACCAACCAGATTTGAGATACAGCTTAGTTTGTCAGGCTAACATAAAAAGCTGGTCCGCCTTTCCACAAGAAAAAAAAAAAAACAAAACACAAACACTATTAATTATTCCTACTGCAATGCCAAGAATAATACCAAGCAAGAGAATAAACCTACTCAAGTGAGTCAGGAAACCACTTTAACCAGGAATCAAATAGAATTGGGTGTTTTTCTTAATGTAGTGCTAAGCTACATCAGCAAAATGTGACTTCATCAATGTGAAACCATATATAAAAGCCTAACGTAACAATATTTAGAGAGGGAGGCACAGACATTTTTAAAGCTATCCTGGAAGTGCTAAATAGACCATATTTGTAGCAATTCATTCATAACATTTTTCATCTTATTTCTTCAGGAATATACATAGTCCTACAACCAGCTGACAGAAAGACACAGAATAGCCCTCAAGATACCTACACATGTTTTCACCACAGGATTGCCTGGGAGCAGGGGTGTCAAATTTGCAACTTGCCACAGCTGTTCACCCCACTTAAGAGTCGGCAGCTTCCTCCAGAAGGAAAAGCGTGGCAGGCTGGATGAGTTGTTCTAACCTGTTCCCAGCCTCCACTTTCCAGGGGAAGGGCAGGGAGGAAGAGGTGGCCCACCAGCCACCCTGGTAGCAGCCAGACAAGGGAAAACCAGGGGTATATCCCGCACTTGCATGTTGTAGGCACACACACAAAAAGCCCAGTATTTTGAGACTGAAGAGCTGCAGTATGTACAACAGCCAGCTGCTCTGCACAGGAGGCAGGCTGCATATGACAGTTTCACAGCCCCACCACTGCTGCTTGGCCAGAAGGGCTGACACCTTGTATTTGCAGATGCCCGGCAACCTCAGGAAGTGGAGGACAGCCAACCACCACAGCAGGTTTTCACTCTCTACTGAGAGAGGTAGCTAAGGCTTCCTCTACATTCAGCAGACATACACATTTTCAGGACTCCATTCACTTTGCTGTTTTAGGTATCTATTGCACCTAGATCCCATCAGAGAAGGAGGTTTGACTACTTCAGATGCAGTCAGCTACAGTTTCTCAAACTGATTCCACCCTGGACATGGTTAACTGCCCAGCTTCAAAACTCAGGCATACAAAATATGCCAATAAATTAACAGACAAGTCTGTGTTGTCAGGCCAGAGATAACACTTACCACATAACAGAGTTTGGTTTAAAATTCACCTTGGATAAAAGTGAAAACAGGAAGAAAGCGCAACCTCACTGTTTTTCTGAGATGGTGAACACTACTGCTGGCAATGTTCGCTGTGATCTCTAGCCCGGTTGTCCTCTGCCATCCAGTGAATGAAGTTACCCAGGCACTGGTCTGTCAAAATTTTGCTGTCACATAGCCCAAGGCTCAAATTTATTAAGATTAGAAAATCTGTGCATACCCATTACCCCCTTTGCAAAAACAGTTGTGTTGAAAGAAAGGATTGGTATTGAAGAGCTGTGATTAAAATTTAAAAACTGACCTTGTGGATGCTCTAAATTACTCTGATTTCCTGTTCTAGCAAGTCAGCAGTTTTTAGTTCTTTTTTTTTTTAAGGACAAGATAAATCTTTTCACAAAGAAAAATGTTCCAAAAATAAGACATAATTTACACAAAAACCACTACCAAAACGCTACTAAAAAATCCAAATTTTTAATCTTAGAATAATTCACTTTTTACAAAGAGATTTTAAAGACTGAGTGTACATATTCACAAAAGCAACCAACTAAGGCATATTCTCCATAGCCATGTTCATAAATTAAAGACACTGAAAAGCCATGTGACTTGATCTCATTTAAACCTTGTCAAGATACAAGGCAGTAAAAAATTTAAATGTTTGACTTACTTTTACATGTAGTGGACGGCTGGTTTATACAATTGTCATGAGTATGAGCCAGATTAATTTCACATCACTGAAACAAATACGCTAGTAAGAGCATGAAGCTTAAACATTAAAGTGCTCATTAGAGAAATCCAACATTTCAATTATAATTAAGAAATGTTAAAGATATTGCATTCCTTACATATCAAGTCTGAAAGTACAGTATGTACACAATCTACAGTCTTGTCTTTATAAATAGGAAATAATTTATCTGTATATCTCAAACATGACTAGTAGCTGAAGGGAAGCTGAAAGACTATTTTGATTTGGCCAGAAAAAGGAAAAAAACAGAACAGTCATCCCATACATACAACTACTGAAATTCTGTATCCCAAGCACTGTCATTTTGGCCAATCTCTTTGACTAATTTTCTTTACACCCACTCATGAAACGTCTGCCATTATGTTGCAAGTAGAGAATTACAGCATCCCTCTTGCAACAGAATTGCTTGGGTCACTAGAACCAGCAAGGCTGCTGCTAGGAGGAAAAGTAATGATACCCAAGTCCCTTAATTAAACAGAAGAAATACGCGCTGCAATGTATTACAGTTTGCAGAGATAAAAGAGCTCTGAACTAAACTATCAAACAATAAAATTCTGGCTGTTTTTTATTTTAGTTTTTCAATGAACTGTAGTGCTTAAAAAAATTAAAAGGAGACAAAACTAATTCAAAGGCATCTGTGACAAATTTAAAACCCTACGTCAGGTTTCCTATAAAGCCCTAACTAGTTCCTTTCAATCCACAGCCACAGTACGTTTGCTAGTCAAGTCTCTTGTTTCAACAGGAGCTAATCAAACCTCTTCATCTCACTACCAGTCCTCTGTGATTTTGACTTAACGGATTTGCAGCATGTGGTATTACCCTGCGCAAAAGCTAAGCATGTTTCATACAGAACTAAAACAAAGCACCTGTGAAATGTTAGCATTGTACATCATTGTATTCCCCACAGTGCACACATTTTTCAATAATCCCCCTTAAAGTACAACATTACAAGTTTTCAAAAATACTAACCACCTTAAAACACAGGACCCAGAAGAGCTCATGAAAGTACAATAAAAATATTTAACTTCCTCTCATTGCTTTTCATTTCTCAGCTCCCATAAAAGGCAATGTTTCATTTTTTTTCAGTCTTTTCACCAATTTTGCAACTGGACTTTGAAATTTTCAGGCAGATACAAGAGTATATCCACTCACATACAGTACCATGATTACAGTAAAATCAAAAGCCAGAAAATAAAATAAGGGTGAATGTTCCGTAAGTGGAATTTTTCGTCAACATTTCTGCTAGGCTAAATGCAAAAATATGCTGTACAAAATCACTCTAACATCTGCAGGAATAAGCTGCTTGTTTACTTTAGCCTCAGCTTAGTGTGTGGTCAGCCTTAACTATGCAATTTCTTAAAAGAACATGTAAATAGGAGACGTTAACACTATATTTCTTCCCTGCTTGTACCCAGTAGCAGATTCTTCCCTTACAAAACAACATTCATTTAAAAAATTTACTGGGGCGCTCAGAAGAGTTGAAGGCAAAAACATGTACGTGCAACAAAAGCTGTCAAGGTGACAAACGATTCAATGGACTGCCTTCTCCACCTGCAGCAAGCTTGAGTGTTGTTAGCTTTCGAGGGGGATGCTGAGGACTCTTACGAAGGTTGTCGTCCATCTGCAGAGAAATAATGAGAGCCGGATCTGGCAAACAGTAGAATACAGATTATATGATTAGTCTGTTTGTCAGAGCTGTCACCATTAACACCAGTCTGGGGTATTTTTTACCCTGTTACTTCAGGCCCAACCAAAACTGATGCCTTGATTCCTTTCCACTCCCAAACATATGTTTGTGTTAGAGCTGCTATTCATTCCATTAGCATATGGCGCATCAAACCCAGGGTAGATATGTCTGCTTCTGCTCAAATCATTTAGTCAAGAATACTGGAGAAAGCAACATTGCAACCTTCTTCTAAGATGTCAAAAGTTTCAATTTCATACAATAGCTAAATGCTGCTAGAAAACAGATCAAAAGTCACACTGCTAACATCAATGGATACTTTTGCATGTTCAGCACATTGCAAGAACAAATCTTTTTCAAATCAGAAATGTTCTGGAGGTGTTGGGTAAATTTAGACTAGTTATGGATTTCAAAATTATTTAACAAAGAACTTGTGTTGAGACCTTTTCAAAGGCAGGTTAAAATTAATCTCTAAATATAAGACTTTACATTCTCATTGGAACTCAATCTAATGCCCCGTGTGCAATATGGTATCAAAAAGAGTCTAGTTACTATAATCACAGAAGACAGCACAGGGGAGAGCTCCAGAGGCTGTCCAGTCCATCCCATTCCCTCAAGATAGGATCAGCTTTACCTAAATCATGCCTGACTAGTGTCTGTATAACCCATTCTTTAAAACTTTCACAGCCACACTTCAATACTACAAAGAAGAGGTACAATCAATACCAATACTACAGAAGCTGATCATAGTTAATGATTTATTTCATACACTGATCTTTCTCAGGAAGAAATGCCTTCTATCCTTCTAGTTAAAGTGTTCTGTCTGCAGCAGAAGACTAATTCTTCACAAGTATTTTTCACATAAGTCGTACAGCTTTTGAAAGGTGCTGAGTGACAGCCTTAGAAACAACGAATATAAAGAAATAAAAGCTAGATGTAGAACAAGCAGGAGGAAAAGTGACTGCAGATTAGTGACAGTAGCATTCAGCTGGGAGCAAGGATTGCTGATGACTGGTCTTAATTTGCAGGGCCATTTCTGAGTTTTGATCAATACATTTGCCTCCTCCTTTGATGGAATGTACACTTGTGGAAAGACAGCCTTCTTTTGTTGGTATGTGCACTTGCAAGACAATGTTCTTTTGATTGTAACAAAAACACTTTTTAAGTACAAGGCTTCATTAATTATTCCTTGCAAATGACGTATTCTTCCTGCCTCTTTTTACAAAGTAACTCACTAGAAAAGAAGCAATTAAAATAAAATGTCCATTGTACAGTTGCAGTTGCCATGCAAGAATCTGTGAACAGGTAACCACAACAAAGCAGGAAAATTAGAGACTGAAGCAAAAGTAACCTTTTCAATCAAGTTGGATTCCTTATTTACAAGCTGTGTGAGTTTCTGCAGATTAGCATCTGCTGTATCCTGTCCAGCTGGAGAATGGCCTGGAGAGTGAGGGCAGAAAGACAAAGAGTGAAAAGATATTTACAAAACCTTTTAAATCCTTAAAAAATAAACGCACACTGGAGAGAGAGTTCATGCAGTATTTTTATCCTAAGAAGAACTGAAGTGGAAAAGCCATTCCATGCGAGAAAAACAGAAGTACTAAGCATGAGCCATAGCACAGATACAGGTGCATTTTACCAATGCCTCAAAGACTATAAAACTGAGGATTAACCCTTGCTTTTAATTTTCAGTCCTTTCTGCACAACTTTGGAAGCTTCTCTATCTCACTTCCCCACAGAAGCTCTTCCATAAACCACATAAAATCTAATTCGCCCTTGGTTCACAGATGGAAACCTAGCGTCCTAATCCAAACATGACTATACATGACAAAAAGGGGAAGAAACACAGCTTACCTGAGACAGTTAACCTGAAGTAGCAAGCTAAAATATTATCACAGAAACGACACAGATTGGGAAGCTGTTTCAAATGCTCTTGTAATTGTACTCTGGGGAAGCACACTTTATAAATTGGTGCAAGGAAACCAAATACAAAGGCATCCAAGGTGGTAGGCCTAAAAAGAGTGACAGAAAGCCAAAGTGACCCAGGTAAGACATTAAGACCTCTACAAGGTAACTATTTTCTGTGTACATCAAACACAACTCAGGAGAGAACATAAGTCAGCTCTTCTGGCATTATGTTTTTTTCATATCTATCTGGTAAATGCTCTGTACAGACTATCTACCGATTTCAGCACCTCTGAACTAGAGACATGCTGCCAAGCTGAAAGAGTTATTTCAGCATTAAAATCCAGTCATGCTGTCATGTACACCAGTTAACAAGTCACTGTAAAACACATTTCTTGCACCACGGAAGCCCAGCTGTATGCCAGGGGACCAGGATCCTCTCTCATAAAGCGGTCCAACTTCAGTAGTTAACAGATCATGCTTTTAGGACCTGTTGGTGCTATGTTGTTTGCAATTATCTGCTTCCTGCTCTGTGCACATACCACAGGAAGAGGAGTGTTCCCAGACATACACTCTCCTCCCATGAAGGCAGTGGTAACACGCTTGAAGTATTTTTTTCCAGATACAAGCACAGGAGGTGACATTCAGTGGCTAGAAAAGCATTCTCTAGGGCTACACTAACTCATCAAGCAGCCCACATTTTCTTAGCTGCTGTGGGCAGCATCTGCGTCTCTGTGGAAAAATGCAGGATAAAGGAGACACTGCATTGCCTTAGTTGAAAGATCTCATTTACCTCCTGTTTGCTCATTCAGATTTATCTGAAAAGCAGAGTGCGAGACATAAAACCACCATGAAGCACTTTTAACATTCTGCCAGGTAAAAAAAAAAAAGTTTAAGTGTTCTCAGAGTCACACGGTACCTGTTTTATTAGTCATTTAAAAAAAAAACACACTCACGTATGTCCAAAGAAAAACTGAGATGTTCCCAATCTCTTCGACAGGAGATTTAGGCACTCCTTGGCATCCCTGTATATCTGATGAGAAGACAGAAGACTGTCTAAGAGCCCTCGGTGTAGCAAGGCTAGTATGCACAGCATCATTCACCATTTGACAGCGTGCTGGACCATTTCAGTTCTGGACAGCACCAACTTACAAATTCCTTACTATACAACACACACCTGTGCTTCCACTTCAGTGAGACTGTAGAGTGGAGGCCCTCCCCTAGTCAGCAAGATCCTGTTCAGCGCTTCCCTGGACATCTTTCCAGGCAGATACAAACTCAGGGGGAAGGCAATCCTTGAGGCAAACCACGGCTTTGTCACACTGCAGTAATTTTCAGCCTCAACCCAGAAAGTGTGCAGCTGTATCAACACAAGGAAAAATACAACTGGAATTTGAGTAAGAACAGTAGACAAATCTTACTAAAAGTTTGATTGTGAGATCTCTGTCAGAGAAGCAGAAGCACCAGGAATTACTGTAATTCAAGGCAATCAGGCTCCTTAAAGGATTACACTAATTCTTTCAGTGTAGGAGTATATAATTAAGGTAACAGCTACCTTCCACCTAAAAGAAAACCAACACAGATATTACATAGACCTATATATGTGCATAAAATTACATGCACACTGATGTTTATGTATATATACATACATATACACACACTCATAGACATTGTACATAGAAAATATACTAAAAAATGCTGCAGACCTACAGGATCAGGGTTTGGTTTTTTTTTTTTAATTTTACATATAATCTTAAGATAACTATATTATGAAATGATTAATTCAAAACCTTGTGGGTCAACTGAAGAGAATAGCCTATGATATTACCTGGTCAGAATATTTTTTCCTGGACAAACTGAAGCCATGGTTATTCAAGAGATCCAATGTCTGAGGATTCTTATAGCTTTAGCATACTTACACTAAATTGGTGAGGGAATGTGGCCATGTGTTATTTAGAACTGAAAAATGAAACTACTGATGGATATTCTAATTTCTCAAAAATTCTAAGTGAACAGTTCAAACGGCTTTCACAATTGTGCACCCCCCATCAGGCATAACACATCTTACTCAAAGATTTTTCAAAAGAATCAAATGAAACAAAAACCAGCCACAATAAGTTGTTTAAGGATACTATTTCCCAAAATGCATCTAAAAGAAAAAACTTTCACAGGTGACCTTTTAAAATGACTTTCATAAATTCATTATTATTACTTTACACCTCACAAACACAGACTTCTTCCCTTTTCAAAACTGACAGGCAGCATTTCCAAAATTGAACTAACGAAGCAAATACATTCCAGACAAGACTATGACTGAGAGACTTTAATGCTTCTCACATGCGGTGCCTCTTGTGGCATTCGCTTCCAAATATTCTGACCCTTATAAAGTACTTCTCAATACTTACCAGGGCAGGAAGCAGTTTCTCTTCAAGTAGTGCAATGTATGCCAGTGTATCCGCTCCTTGTTTCGCAGACAATTCATAATCAGCATTATATTTCTACAAATTAAAAGGAAATACATACTAGAAATAGTGTTACAAAACCCTAACTTGCTTCAAACTTTACAACTATTGAGTTGGTAAATGTAACAACATTTTGTGGGACAGAAAGCACATGCTCACTAGAATTTACTTCTTCAGTCCAGCTGTGTCAAACCCCCTTGCATCTCCCTTTTCCATTCTTAAATTTTTAGGCCCTCTTATACCCAAAATAATTCATGTCTCCCTCCAATTCCTTTCCAAGCAACTGTCCAGTGACGCAGAGGCACTTTTTCAGTACTTAGGGCTGTAGCAAACCTCTGGCAAGTCCCCATCTTTATTTTTGAAGAAGCATCTGGCACTTCAGCTGGTACAAGCATAAAAAAAGGCAAGCATTCCCATCTTTTGCTTCTAATTACCGATCTAAAAGTTTAGAAACTGGATGCTAACAATATAAGGGATGAAATGTACAACTAAATGCAGTTACAACTGAGTGAGCTTCTAATTTGTACACTGGATTATTTTAAGGTACATTAAAAGGGTTGGTCAATTTTTGGGGGTAGAGGAGATTTGCTTCATTAATTTAGAAACAAAGAGTCAGTGCTGACCCTTATTTTTACATATCCAAAAATGAAGCATACTATTGTTAAACTTGAACTCAAAGAAGGTGGTTTTTTTCCCAACATTAAGCAATCTTTGGTATTCAAATGCCTATGAAACTTCTCAATTTTAAAACAAATGTTGAAAATCTCATCTCAAATGTGCATTTTCAGACTCTGTTTTTCTTTCCTGAAGATTTAAAGTTTCACTAACACACCATTCATCAGATAAGCTTCTTGACTTGGCAGGAAGTGCATTTCTAACACAAAAGTAGAACAGTGGGCTGTAGGACCGTCCTAAGAAATAAAAAGATGATGCTGTGGTTTATTAGACATCTTTATACTTTGTGAAAAGACATTGTATAGCTTTTTTGTTTGTGAACAGATGCTAAGAGAACTGCAAAAGAAAAGCAAAAGTTGATTATGCAATAACATAATATGCATCAAGAAACGCTTGCAGACATTTTACGCTACAAGCTATAGAAAAACTACATAGATTAAAAACAATGCTGTATGTATTATCCTTCAAAAAAAGAGCACTGGGAGACATTAGCCATTTAAGCAGTTAAAACCACATGTCCCAGACTGTGGTATCCTAGGTCTGCCATCCCATAATGATGTTAAAAGTGTTATGATTAAGAGCATGGCACTCAGTGAGAAACTGTTCAGTTAAGGACAGTTTGTTGTCCTTTTCAATTAACAGCTTTCTTGTGCCTGTTTTAAAATTTTTCACATGACTAACAATCAAACTTTCAAACAGCAACCTGTTATCAACCATTTTGCAATTCTCATGTGTGTACAAAAAAGAGGAAAGCACTGGGTCTGAACTGAGTTCCAGGTTTTTGGAAGCCTATATCAATGTATACAAGGGACATACATATATTCTATGATTCTATGATACTATGTAGAGTCCCTACAAGACAGAGAAAACAAGTATTTTGAAAGACACCTACCTGCTTTCTTAAGAAGTTTAGTATTTTTGCTGGCTGAGAAATAACAATGTCTTCTGATACCAGGACTGGTACATCTCCTATAAGGCATAATACAGTCAACAATTTATATGGATGAGTACTAACATAACTACAAAGTAATCAGTCACTTCATCTATTTTCCTTTTCTCTGTAACACACTCTGATCTTCCTTACACGTAGGCATAAACTAAGGTTTACACAGCAGGGGAGTTCCACGAAGGTCACAAATATATTTAGTGTATTGTGGCTTTCATGAATAACAATACACAAAAAATCGCCCCCATCAAATCAGATTGAAGACAATGTCTTCTGCTAGATACCCAATACTTTTGGAGCCAGGCTATATGTCTGGATTTCAGATGTTAATCTTAAGACAAAAATTTAAACCCAGTCCAACTGCCCTCTCAACTCATTTATCTCTGGGCCTCTCCTTCCTTCTATTCCAATTTTTCCCTGTCCTTCCCCTTCAAATCAATTTTAACCACCTGTTTTCACCAACCTTGCTACAACCACTGCCCAAACTAACACCAAATATCCACAAACCATTCCAGAACCAAATATTTCCTTTCTGTCAGAAGCCAACTGGTCAGCCTTTACTCATCACACTGCAGGATCAAGGGCTGTACAGTGTAAAATCTCTGTAACTCGGGCTATTTTATAGCACGTTCACAACATAACTGCCAGAATGAGCCTAGCATGACTTCGCTGCTAAATACTATTAAAGTATCAACTATCAGCAACATTTACTATGTAGATTTGTATGGATTTTATGTATTTTGGCTATGGAGAAAGCCACATAACTTTTGGTAAGTACACCCAGATAGTTCTTGGTATTTCCTGCTAACAAAAACCAATATACTGAAAAGCAAGAGTCAACGGAACAAATTTTTCGTGGATACAGTAATACCAAAACTGATGATGTGGTAAGTGTAAATGACAGTAGTTTAACCCTGTAGGTGATTTTACCTCTCTGGAATACACCAGGACAATAACTTAAATACTGAACAAACAGATAAGCAATGAGCAGAAGCATCCAAAATGAAGCAGTCCTATTTGACAACTTATCTTCAACTTCTCTGGCAACCAAGTTGTTCATGACCTTTTCTGAGTCAACTTCCCTAACGTAGCACAGCACTAAACATCTCAGCTGGTGCAATCTACCCTTTAAGGCTCACATTCCACTTCCAACTGCACCAACTAATTATATTATGTATAATTAAAGAATACTATTTCCATACACAAGTCTAGCTACTACCATTGTAAATATGCAAAGTGCAAAAAGCTTAAAAATTTGCTTACAGCATACCATCAATTTAGAATGCCTAACAGAAACAAGTATGTACTTGGCACCACTGCCTTGTGGACTGTCTGCTGCTTCACTCACATTTTAATAAAGTGACCTTTGAGGCACTTTATGTCTTCCATTATTTTATTCCAAAAACTTGGTCCTGTCATTTGTTGATGTATCATGAAAGCAGGCAGCCTTCAATGGGGCCAGTTACACTTGTGAACACAAAACCGAAGCAAACTCAGAAATAAAGCAGAAATTGGAACCTGCATTTATAACATGTCTATGAAAGAATAAAAGATACTAAGACGGTACCTTTTGGAGCTCTCCAAAAGTTAGTTATAGTATTCACTGCCAGCGGTGCTCCAGAAAATTTGGCATAAGCCTGCAATAAAGATTGCGGGGAAAAAAATTCAGTGTAGGAAAGTGTAAGATAGCACTTTAAAAGTTGTTTTAAGCACCTTCTGTATCCTAATACGCTTCTAGTTAGTGCCGCCCGCTAAGCCCGAGGCCAGGCAGTCCCCGGGAACGGCCGACGCACCCACAAAGGGCTGCAGCCCTGCCGCGGCTCCGCCACAAAGGCCCGCGGCGAGGCGGCTCCCTGTGGGGAAAGCGCCACGGACCGCGCCGCCCTGGCAGGCCCCGCCGCGGGCCCAACTGCCGCCGCCTCCCGCCCCCGGCCCAGCACAGCGGCAAGGGCCTCGGCGGGCCCCTCGCGCAGCACAGGCCCGGGGGAGGGCGACGAGCGCGGGTGCGCCCCTCGGCGGCGACGCCGCCTGTCCCGCAGGGAAGAACCCACAGACAGCCGAGCCGGCGGCAGGCAGGCTCCGGAGCGCCTTCCGTCCCTCCCTCCGTCCCTCCCTCCTTCCCTCGCCTCGTTCCTCCCGGGGCGGGTGGCGGCCGCCGGGCGTTACCATGACGGTTAGAGACTCCGGGTGCAGGGACGGCAGCCCCCAGTCGCCTCCCCAGCAGCTCAGCTCCATGGGAGCCGCCATCTTGTCCGCCGCCTGCGCGGACTCGGGAAGTGCGGCGCTGCTGCCGTCGCATGGCGGCGCTCGAGCGCCCCGCGCCGCGCCTCGGGGAAGGGGAAGGCGGCGGGGGTCGCCGCGGGACGGACTTGTGCCTTCGCCGGTTCACCACCGCCTGCTGCAGAGGCTGCCCGTCGGCGAAGCCGCTGGAGGCGGCGCTGAGGGGAAGGGGCGTCGGCTGCCCGAAGCCGTTGGTTTCTGAGGAGGTGGCGCCCGCCTTGAGGCACCGTCGCTTTCCTCGGCTGCCCGGAGGCACCATAGTTTTCCACAGCTCTCTGTCCCTGTTATTGCACACAAAGTTGTGACTTTCCACAGCAGCAAAAATGTGTCTTTCAATTAAATGCGAAGAGAACTCGTCAGCTACTCGGCTTTAAAAATAAAAGAACTGTGATCATACGGTACCAGCTTTGGCCCGGTTGTAACGGGTAACCCATCCCGAGTGGGTTTTCAGTGGGGACCTTCAAAGGCATCACGCTTCCAGCTCTCTGATTTCAGCGTTCGTGCTGATGTGCCACAGCACATCTAAATACTAAGTCAAGTAAAATGTTTCCATCCTTCCCACACAAGGAAAAAATATCACACACCGACTGAGAAAAGAATCCGCACTGACCACCCTCACTCAGGTCTTCTGTGCACAAAGAGAGCAAGGACAAAGCTTCCTACGTCCTCCCTCCCCCTGGCCCAAATCCCTGGTTTCAGATCTGCATTAAGTTTGTGGCAGAAAGTGTCGTGATAAAAATCTACAACACGTATCTGAGATAATTCTGTTCCAGTTTATGGGGTACATGGGAGAAGAAACATCCATTTTTTTTTCCTCTGAAAAACACACCACCGGCAATGTTAACAGTAGTGATATGGGTTTTTTTAATGGATGCCTTACATTTCTCCTGGTAAAGAGGTATTTAAGGTACATAAAGGACACCCTTAAGGACACCCTTCTGTTTTCCTCCCTACAGGGAGGAAACCTTCTAAACAGTCTGTCCAGGTGCTGTGATTGTCACTGAGATAACAGCTGTTATCCCAAAGATCTGTTTCTATAAGGACGATGAGACAGCTTATGGCTCTTCTTAAGACAGGCTGGGAGAGTAAATGGGAGAGTAAACTTTCTTTGGATTCCCTTAGGGTCCAATTAATCTCTGTGCTGTTGTGGAGTCCAGCGCAAAGGTGGAAAAAAGTGATCTGCATCTTCCCTCCCCCATGCAAAAGCTCTTCAGGAACATTTTCCTCTTGGTTGCCTGTGTGGAATGCCTATTAGTGCAAATGAAAAGTAAATAGGTGCATTGAGAATGGATATATGCCTTGACTTGAAAAAGTGCGGCTTCAATTTGCGATTCTGAAAAAGCAAAACTTCTTCTGAAACCCGTGTTTGAAACCTTATGTTCTACAAAATCTTGATGAAAATGTGTCAGGATCAAACCTAGAAGTGTCGACATAAATATGTAAGGATGTGGTTTAGAGATGATATTTCACTTGCATTAAGACTTCTATATCTTAATTGCCCATGAATCCTGATTTTTAATCATCCATAATAATTCCATGAAAACAGTGAGTCTCCTGATGCATATTAGGAGCACACTATGTAAGCAGAATTAAGCACCAGGGATTCCTTTCTACTTCCCCTACCACATTACTTGGAATTCAGACACTGCTGTAAAGCAAAAATCTGTGATGTTGGCAGCTTCTCTCTCTTCTGTATGCTTAGAATTTTATTGATTTATGTCAAGTAAGCAGGATAAGTATTTTAACGGTTGAGGTTTACTTGCAGATCCTATGTAAGAAATTGCAGTCATGTATCTCTGTAAGAAACTTTCTTACAAAATGTTACCAGCTTTATGAAAGTTTATTGAAAACACAATGTCAAATAATCACATTTTGATTCTTATCCAAGATATTAACCTCCACTAAGTTAAACTGGAGTTTGTACTTCAGATAACAGACAAGAGTGAAAAGGCAATAGCTAGTATTACATTGTTTTTATTGAAAAATATGATTAGAAGGTCAAATAGCCCCTTCCAGACAGCAGATAAACATTATACTTTGTGAAAATCCCTTAAAGAAGGTTGTGCTTGAGCACAAAATCCCCTTCAATCTGTAATATACTCCAATAATAAAACTCAGCATAGAAATGAAAACTGGAAAAATTGGGGTGACCTTTATGTGTACTGGCTAAATTCATGAAACATGGACTTAGGCTTCTGTTTATATACAGTGTGAACTGGTTCCTTCTGTTATATTGTATTGTGCAATATTGTCTGTTTGCCAATTATTGCTTCCATGTGCACTCTTGATGAATAAACATGAAGAATACGTAGATGTAGAACAAGAATGGAATATGGCCCCCACAAATCTAACACTAACAAGTACATCATGCCACAAACAAGATCCTCCTCTCCTAGGGTTGATCAGCATCAGTGCAAGTGACTCTTCTGTAGTTAAATCAGAAATTAAAAATGATAAGTTAAAATTATTAAATAAACATTTTTGTCAGAAAAAGGGATTTTTCAATAAAACATTTTGTATGTTTTGGTAAACTCAAATTACACAATAAATGGTTGCAAATAATTGATGGTGTTCTCTTAGATAGGTGAAAACTTCTACCCCCCTTTTTTTGGTCTGCTGTGGTCACCGAATACTTTAGTATGGAACTATGATGATTTTGCAGAACTTCATGATGTTTTTGTGTCAGGCATTTAAGCCTATTTTTAAAAGAATGTTATTTGGTGATGAAGGGCTTCTCCTTAATAGTAGAGCAACATCAGTGATGGTCTAGGTCCATGTGTTAATCTCTGCAGCACATGTGCTGACTCTATCCTTTAGGTTGGGGACAAGTTCTGGACTGAGACTTCTTTCTAGGGAGCTTGTGGCACTGTAAATCCTCCTTCCTTTTTTTTGTTCATGTCCTTCCCTCCTCCTCTATCCCCTTTCAGCCTCCCTCCTTCTCCCTGCTCCACAGCACTCTGCACCTGCTGCTCTGTTTTTCTCACCCCACTGTGCAGCTCTCTGCCAGCCTGCTGACACCACCACGTCATCCTGGCACTTCCACTGAAGGGGCAAGGATGATGAAAGTGAAGCTGAGGTGTTTCTTGTTGTGTGGAGACATATACAGAAGAGCAGCAGAGTGAGGAGGAGGAATAGCACTGTGCTGGGACACACTGGATATGAAGCATCCTCCAGCCTGGAAATGGGCAGAGGAAGAAATAAGCAGCTAGAGGAGGGGGTCAACACTGTTACAGAAATCAGCTAAGAAGTAGGGTGTGTTATATAAGCTAAGAAGCAGGGTTATAGAGTATATACAATGCAGGGAGGGCAACTAAAGGGCATGTGAATATGGGCCACCTAAGGGTATTTGAAAATCCTAGTGCACCTGTGTTGGGGAGGGGCCCACACCCATGCTCTCTGCAGTGGCAGAGCTGCTTGGGCAGAGCCTTCACAGTGTGCTGCACAGCCCCAGCCCTGCAGCATGCTGCGTCTTGCCTTGCACACAATGAGCACCCCCAAGGGCTGTTCTCTGTGGTGCTTGTTAGCTGTATACACCAAGCCTGATGTGACTGAACATTAATCAAAACTGCTTTTCTCACTTAACATAAAATTTCCCTCTTATTGTTGCCCTTCTTTGTATGATATAAATAATATCAGACAGCTCCAGCTATTCCAGCTGCATGCTGGGTAGCAAGCTGCAGGGTGTCCAGATTGGCTTCCTGTGTGTCTTATGCATCAGTTTCATCTTCAGGGCTGAGACACACCGAGAGAGCTCTGCATCAGGTTGGGAAACCCAGCATGTGCTGTCAGCTCCTGAGTGGGAGAAGTGCCTTGCAGATCTCCTACTGCTACAGGGTCCCATGGGAGACCCCTTCCCTTGCAAGCAGAGAGCACAGGGTGGGGAGGAAAGTTGACGTGTGGCATGCCTGATGAATGGTTTCACACGGGCATGGGGGAAACTGATTGCAATAGCTGCTCAGCCTCAGAGGGGCTTGCTCGCTTCCTTGCTCACTCCCTTTCTCCCATGCTTTCTTAATGTCAGCTATGCAGAGGCTAGAATTTTCTGGAGTTGAGGAGAAACAATGGGATGTTGACATGCTGGGGGCACACACAATACTGAAAATCGTTATAGTTGAAAGCAGAAGGTTTTTTAAAACAGACTTTCATTAAGCCCTCAAGCTTAGGAGTTTGTTAAGACAGGCAACCTCTTTCAGTAGCCTCAAACCCTGTGTGAGGTCTTCCAAGCATCCTGAGCTCTCTAAAATGAAATAGAGGGCCCTTATAGCAGCCTTCCAGTACTTCAAGGGGGCCTACAGGAGGGATGGGGAGGCACTCTTTATGAGGGAGTGTGGTGATAGGATGAGGGGTAATGGTTATAAGCTGAAAGAGAGCAGACTTAGATGAGATATTAGGAAGAAATTTTTCACTATGAGGGTGGTGAGGCACTGGAACAGGTTGCCCAGAGAAGTTGTGGATGCCCCATCCCTGGAGGTGTCCAAGGCCAGGCTGGATGAGGCTTTGAGCAACCTGGTCTAGTGGGAGGTGTCCCTGCCCATGGCAGGGGGGTTGGAATTTGATCTTTTAAGGTCCCTTCCAACCCAAACCGTGCTACGATTCCATGATTTTGTGTTATGTTCCTCACTTTGCCCCAGTCTGCAATCTGCATGGGCCCTGTTGGTGACACTCTTCAGCTAGGAAAAGTGGACGAGTCAAATTCCTACCAAGACCAAGTCTGCACATCAGAGCATGCCCATCCTTTTTGAATTAAATGCCATTAAACACGTTCCAGTTTCCAGGGCTCCTCAAAGGGCAGGCTCCAGCCGGAATCCCGACAGGTGCTGATTTTGCAGGGCCTCGGCAACATCTCCCGCTCTCCGCGGGCTCACATACCCCAACGACGCCGCTCCCACTCCAGGGCTCGGCTATTCCCCGGCACGGCCCCCGACAGCCCAGCCCGGCCCTACCCCAGCGCGGCCCCCGCCCGCCCCCAGGGGCCGGGGGCAGCCACGTCCAATGGCCTGCCGCCTGCCGCCGTTCCTCCCCGGACCCGCGGCTGCCCCTGCTAAACAGCAGGGTGCGGAGCAGAGCGGAACGCTGTGCCGTCCGTCCTCCGCCGCTCTGCCCTGCCCGGCCCGCCATGGGGTGCGCGCGGGGCGCCGCCCTGCTGCTCCTGCCGCTCGCCCTGCAGCTGTGCCCGGGCCGCGCCGCCCCCCGAGGTAAGGGCTCTGCTGCCCCTGCTGCCCCTAGTGTGGCAGGCTTTCCTTTCTTCTCTTTCCTTCGAGACGGCTTTGGGTTTGCAGCGTCCTGTCCCCGCCGCCGGAGCCCTGCGCTGGCAGGGAAGGGGGGGCTGGAGGCGCCCGCTCGGCAGGTGCGAGGGGAGCCGGAGCCGCCGTGGCCGCCCCGCCGGCGCTTTGCCCCGTCGGACCGGCGGCGGAAACCGGCGGAGGTCGCGGTATAGTCGCTCCAGTAGCCACCTCCACCTAAAAGGAGCAAAAAGTCGCCCCCTTTTGTAGGGGTGCTAGTAGGGATGTTGAAGTCTGAAGAGAACTTTTTCAGCTGCAAGTTCTCATAAAAGAGAAGTGAATTGCTAAGCTATGAAGACTTGCCGAGAAAACTCTACTTCATAAAGTGCACAGGAAAACAGGTACTTTCTAAATCCAGAATTACTTTGGCAGTATTATGCACGTAGTAAGACAGGAGCCGTATAGAGCGTGCATAAAGTGACTGGTATCGCTCTCCAGTAGCAGCATGTGACTGGAACCAGCTCAGCTACTGAGTGCAGCAGTTGGTTTAACTTGGGGCCGCTCCGGGAGCCTTAAAGCTGCTCCTGGTTCTCTCTGCATTTTTAACCCCCTGCGTTGTCTTACAAGTGATGTTTAACGTTTTAATGGGTTATTCCTTATTTAAGCAGATCTAAAAGCCAATCAAAATAATTTCACTGCATTTCCAAAAGCCTTTATTAAAGTCCTTCTTGATGTAGAAACATTTCAGAAAAAATGTCATATTGAGAAGCAGGGTATTGCCATATTTTAAAAAATAGAAGCAGATTTACAGCTTGTCAGGGGTAGTGGCCAGTGAAAGACCCCACTCGTAGCATGTGAAATTTTCAGCTTCTTGCAGTCAGTCAGAAATCATTGCAGTGGGGTTAGGGTTTCATGCCAGGTGTCTGAGCCATCGTTAATTATCTTGAAAAGTGCTAAGCAGCAGTGGAGTAGTGTTTACATTTATGGTTATTGTGGTTGGCAGTGATAGGAGAGGAACCTTGGAAGGTCTAAAAAAGTTGGTGAGGGAAAGAAACGGTCTTTTGTTTTAATCTCTGTTGTCTCCTGTGCCATTACTTTAATGCCTCCGTGCCTCCTCTTAGGGCTTCCTGTCATGTCTTTTAGCTCCCATCTGAACAGCTAGGCTTGATGTTTTTAGTCGGATCTCCAAAGAGTGGTTTGCCACTGTCTCAAGGTGTAGCTGATCCCTTTGTTAGCATTTTCACAGGAGGGTGAGCAGCTCCCTCCTGAAAACCGCAGAAAGCAGGCAGGACAGAGAATTCCTGGTCTGTCTCACAAGTGTGCTTAGTTTAGCCTGGTGGGTATGTACACTCGTGCTCAGAGGCATGCCCGAGTCCTCACTCTCACTGCACAATTGAAACCAGCTGTTTGTGCCTTTCAGCTTTGACAGTCATTTTCTATCTGTTTGTTTTCAAGTCTGCCTTTCCAGGGAGAGGAACAAAAAAAAAAAAAAAAAAGATGAGATTCTTCTAAAAATGAAATCTGAAATATTTGTGGATTTTTTTTTTTTGTTCATTCCAAACAAGCAATTGTCTCTGTAGGACAGTCTAAAAGCTGTCCCTCTCTGCCAACTCTTCCAAGGATGTAAGATGAATTTGTGTAACTGTTGCTCTTCTGTTAGCCACATTTGCTCTCATGTGTGTAACTTATGCTAAAGGATGGATCTAGTCGCATGCTGCATCTATATACTGGTCAGTGAAGATATCCCAAGAGGGGATTTGATAACATGATGCTGAAGGATCTGGATGAGGCAATGTGCTTTATAGAACACAACTACCAAATAAATTTGAGCATTCATTTAAATATGCAAGTTTAAAAAATTTCAACAAATGTTTTCTGTAAGGTTAAACACATTTGCCAGTGTTCAGTCATGACTTTCATAATATTTCTTCTGTATTTTTAAACGTTTGACTCTAGCAGAGATTAATTAGTCTCACCGGAATTTATATAAAATCAGTAAATAGACCTCGAAGGACTGCTCAAAATGTTTAGCTATATTTTGTGCTGTTGAAAACTTCAGTACCATATTGCGGTTCTCCAGTGGAGAAGTCACAACTGTATTTTATGAATTATTATTACCAGCAAAATGCTGTTGTACAGAGTAGTGAGTTGCATTTTGGTCTCTTACTTGGGCAATTGCTTTGCTCTCTGTGCGCTAAACATGATGAAATACCCAGTCTTTTGGCTCTGCTGTCTGGGCCACTGTTTTCAGTGGGACCAGTGGTTGTCTTGGGACGCTGTAAATCTGAACTGAATGAAGGAGAAGTCCTTTGACTAGGTCAATTTCAGATACGTGTTTTTTAGTTGTTTGACAACAGTGTTATAAGTACATGCAAATGAAGAACCTGTTTTTTTTTTTTTTTTTTTTTTTTTACTGTGTCCTGAAAACTCTCAGTAGAGTCATGGGATCCTTGGACCCGGTACAAGTGTAGAATTAAGCAATGATCTGTATTTTGAGGGTTTCATGAGATGAAGGGGAAAAAAAAAGTCTTCATTTTTCTGTTTTGTAAATGACATTAGTGTCTAGATGAATGGGTGCTCTAGAATGGGCAATGGAAGCAGCATGAACCCAGGCTCCAGCATAAGAGAACAGGGTTTCCCACATGCCTTGGGTAGGATTGTGTGCCCATGTGACTGTCCTCTGAGCGCTCTTTAGTCTCCTCTTGCTTATAGCATATTGAAACACTGGATCAGTGGGATGATCACTGTAGTCGATGAATGCAGCTTTGGGGCTGTGCTGGCTAGATAAGACTCATCTGCAAATGTCCACCACTTTTTGGCCTAGGAAACTAAACGTCATAGTGCAGCTATGGGCTTGAACCAAGGTAAGGCACAATGTACTGTTATGTGCCTTTGCTTTCTACCTGGTGTGGGGGCTCTTCTCCGGTGGCAGCTCTACAGTATTGTGCTGGTGTGGGAGAAAAATACAGCCCAGCTATGACAGAGCTGTGGAGTGGCAGTGGTATACAATGGCTAAATATGCCCTTATATTTAAATAACACTTTTGCATAGTCATTTGTCAGACCTTATTGTAAAGGTACAATATATATACTACTTTAATAACAGTGCATTGAAATAGAAGATTATGAAGAAACCTAGTGGAATGGTTTATTGAGTTTGGAGACATTGATATTTAGGAACATTGAGGAAAACCCCAGTTTGTTGTTTCAGTGCTGTAAGGGGGATAGCTGACATATGTACTTGTATAATGTTAGGCTTTTTGCTGATGCGTTGTGCAAAAATTAAAATAAAAATTTGAAACAGCTTTCACTATGCCTTCAGGGTTATTTTTTTTGTCAGGCCTCTCTTTCTTTGCTATCTGTGCCAGAAGGGAAAGATGAGTCTTATTTATATAACATATCTTCTGAGAAGTCAGTGAAGTGAGAAGGTGGTTATGAACATCATATTGCTTACCTGGCTTTTTAGCATTTTAATTGGTGCCCTGCAAATGCCATCAAAATGGTTCTTCGGATAAGTGCGCTGGAAATTTTGATGCTGGATTTCAGTCTAATTGAAGTGTGAACACAAGCATCTGAATTTATGAAAGCAGAAACGGGTTAAAAATTTGAGTACCTCAATTTGTAGACTAGATATTTTATATTAGTAGCTTATCAATAATACCTTTTAAAAAAAATTGCTAAAAGATGATCAGTTCCAACAAAGTCTGTGTGATATTTTGATAGAATCATCAAATCATAGAATCATGGAATGGTTTGGGTTGGAAGGGATCTTTAAGGATGATCTAGTTCCAGCCCCAATGCTATGGGCAGAGACACCTTTCACTAGACCATGTTGGTTAAGATGTCCCTGCCAGTGCCAGGCAGGTTGGACTAGATGATCTTTAAAGCTGATCTTGATATTTTTAATTTCTGTTTTCATATTATTTATTTTAGGTAGGACAACATAGGTTCATTTTGAGGTATCCATATGAACATAGCGAAGAGTGTACAATCTCAGATGGGAGTCGTCAGGCTACATTCTTCTTTGTTCATTATTATATTTAAATTGCTGTTAAAACTCCTTTGTTTTTCAGTTTTTGATCTTCTTCCGTATTCCAACAAGAGAGTGGTAATGAACTTCTTACAACAAGCACTAGGTGATCCTATGCTGAATGATGTGTACTTTCTCTCAACATTCAAACTGCAGCCGAAGAGCACAGCCACCATATTTGGCCTGTATTCGTCAGCTGACAACAGCAAGTATTTTGAATTTACAGTAATGGGACGGATGAATAAAGGTGAGCTGTTTGCTGTATGCAGGGGAAAGCTAGTGTTGGATCCAAAGTTATTGGTGTGTCACAGATGGATGTTAGAAACTGTGTGATTAATCTTTGTGGTTGAATCATTCCTTTTGCGTGCTGTTACCACTTAGCCCCCCCCACTCCACAAGATAGAAGTGTTGGTTACATTCTCTCTCACTCACTTTCTTTCCTCTGGCTAGATGCTGCTCTCTCCTGGCCAGGGAAAGCTGACCTGACAGTCAGCTGGCATCTCCACCCTACAGGGGCATGTTCTTCAAGCAGTGCTGAGAAAGGAGGGGGGGGGAAAGGAGTATGGAGAAAGGAGTCAATGTGGTTGTCTTTTTTTTTTGTCTTTTTTTTTTTTTCCCTTTTTCCCCTTGGGACAATCACTGGTTCATATTACACAGGAATGTGAGGGGGACATGCACATGCGACCTCATGCATATGAAAGACAGGTTCTTGTTCTGCTGAGCCTGGAGGTTAGATGTGACTATGCAAGACAAACATTTCTAGCACTTACAGGACATTTTGAGTGAGTTAAACTGTTTTTTCTCCATTTATTGAAATTAGTTAATCAGGACTCAGAGTAGGAACTTCAGCAGACTTTTAGAAATGGAGAGCTTTCATTTCTTTCTAGACCAGGCTGAGGATATATTGCAATTTTAAGGTTCAGCAAAAATTTGTCAAATTAGGTAAATTATTGTTGCTCCATTGACTTCACCACTGCTATGATAATTTGCTGCTAAAAATCTTGTAATTGGGCAGCTGAGTGCAATATACTGAGAAACTCCAGTGAGAAATTTCAGCTTATAGATAGGAAAATTATTCTATATGCTGAAGAAAAGCACACCTTTTGCTTGGGAAATGTAGGGCAATGTGTCAGATGAAACATTGTCAGTTTTATCAGGTCTGCCAAAATCCTTCTGAGGTCAGGGAATAAGAACTTGTGTGCTATGTGTGTGTTGGGGGTAGGTAAGATGTGGTCACCCAGGCTGATCAGTAAGTGTCATACAATTCCTAACACTGACTTACCTAGTCGCTATGTAAATGATAGACCGCACATACTCCCTCTCACACACATGATTATGTGTGTAAATGTTACACATATATATATGAATGCACATATATATATGCACACAAATATATTTATATATATGTACAATTTTGAATATATTGAAATCTCTTGATTTTCAAGAATGCCTACATGCCTTGTGGTTGCCAATACGCTTTAACTGATAGACTTAAGGGCCTTTCTTGTGGAAGGTTACGTGGCTTCTTTTGGTTTTGTCCTCTGTATGTTAGTGTTGTATTTGAGAAGTGTCTGACAGGGCAGTGCATATCAATAGGCAGCATGAAGAAACTTGTCCTCTCAGTGACCAGTGTTGAGTAGATGGGAGGCATCTGTAACCTACCTGTTGTAAAGGACTGATCAAACAGAGGGAGGCTTTTTGCAGCTAGGCTGTTCCATGGAGGTCTTCTTGCCCCCTTATTACTTTAATGCACCTTGTTTAAGGCATACGGCAGTGTGTGAGTGGTAGGCGATGTTTTCACCTGTGATTTCTCTGGAGGTGTCAAGTGTCCCATATGGCTACTTGATACAGTAAGTTAAACTGCGTCCAGGAGATCGTCACATGAGCGGAAAGTATGGAGTGTGGCGGCTGTTTGTGATGCTCTCAAGGCTGGAGGTCATCACTTAAGTGGTGAGCCAACGTTGGCATCTTAGCCAATATCTATGGTTTTGGAAGGGTGCATATGTGCATAGTGCTTCCTCTGCATGGTATATCCACTTGTGCACCCAAATCCGATATAAATAGCCCAAAGCAGGCCTTAGTGATCCTTTCAAGTGTCACATTTGAGAGCTGTGTTCCAAATGGTTTGCTTGCGTTCTGGTTTTGTTGGGGTATACCTGGTGGTAAAATGTTCATAATGCCTAAATGTTTTTAAAGCACGGATCTGGATTACTGGGCAACTGGTCAATTTGTTTTAGTTAGAGCAGTGTACTTATTAGTACACTAACCCATGGATAGCATCCATGGGTTTCCTACCCTTTTTGAGTAATTCCTTTATGGAACAAACAGCAGTAAGTGCCTAAAAGTGATATAACTTAACAATTCTGTGAAGCAGTTCCTATTTGCTGGCTGAATTGGTAGTTTCATTGAGAATCTGTTTCTTAAACAGTACAGATGAGGCACTTACTCTCGTGGATGTCGGTGTAAAGCCCCACATAAAGCAAAATCTCCCTTCAAAAGCCTACTCTAGTTTACCAGATGGATACTTGGCTTTGGCTGAGGAAGGAATATTTGATCCTTCTTCCAAGCCAAACTGCTCCTTGTCCTGAAACTATTCTGGCAAGGTCCATTCTGGGCCCTGCCACCATCTCTTCTTTCTTTGTCTAGCTTACTGCTGCTTTTGATTACACTGAATGCAGGGCCCAGATCCAAAGACCTTGCTTTCATACGACTAGGCGTGCATAATATTCACATAAGTAAAATACCTGCAATGTACTCTGTCTTGCCAGATCTTTGAGTTCGCCAAGAAATGCTACCTTTTAGCAAGTTACTGGTGACCTCATGCACCTTTGCGGAAATCTTAGTTCTGGCAGTGTTTTGACATAGACAGCAGTGAAAACATTCCTGATATTCATTGCAGCTGCTGAGACTTTATCACTAGTGTAGACTTTAAAGATGGAGACATACCCTGCCCTGTTCATGCTGGTATAAATCTGCATTATTTTAATCATTAGATGGAGCGTTTAGAAAATAGTGGGGAACATATTCCCAGTAACTCAGAAGATCACTGACAGATGTATCACAGCATCAAAGAGGATACTTTAGTGGTGAAAAGATGGGAAGATAATTTGTTAAAAAATAGAAGTGGGATGAGTTCAGTAGGTGTGATTAGCTCAGAAGTTAGTAAGAGTTTTTCCCTCCACTATGTCCACAATATTTTGTTGACCTCATCTTAATATAGGTGTTTCTTGAAGGTCAGAGTATTTGTGGGCTTTCACTTGGTGCAACAGTGGCAGCACTCTTCCAACTCCAAACAGATCTTAGGAGAGCCAGCACTTAACTGTTTAGGTGCCTGGCATCTCTGCAGCTTGACTCCTCAATGCATGTAACTGTTATCATGAGGAAATAAGGGACACGGAGGTGGGTGATCAGTGGGATCTTTGAAACAAGGTCTGTCTAGTATTGTAGAGTAGGTATGCACTCCCTGGATGAAGTCAGCTCATTGCTTCTGCAAATATGCCTTTGGAGAGCCAGAGAGAGATTTTGTGGAGAGAACTAGCTAGCTGGTCTAAGAGATTTAGCTTGTGATCCTAGCTTACCAATCCAATTTCCTTAGGAAAGAGACATTTTTTCAATATTACGCAGCATGCAAGAGTTTTTGTTTGTCTGGTGTTGTGTTTTTTTGGTGGTACATTTTACTTTGTAAAACAAGAATTTGTAGTGTGAGTTATCAAGTAGGCCATTCATTAATGCCTTAAAAAAGGAGTTGAGAGGTGAATATGTCTTTTCTGCATTATATTTTATTTTTATTTACTATTTGTTACAGAGAAATGCAGGTTATTGGCTTGGAATCATGCTTCCTTAGGTTTCTTTAATGATGCGTTTGGGTACTCTGTCAGATGGCTTCACTGAATGAAATGTGCATCACTGAAACTGATTTTTCTAGTTATACATTTCTGCTACAGAGTATTTCTAGGTCTATCAGATATGTACTTGTCAAAGTGCTGACCACAGCCACTATACCCTTTAACTTTACCACCTGTATTTTAGCATGTTGTGCCCTGTAAGGTGGTGTTGTTCAGCCGGTTAGAGAGACCTGGACAAAGCTGTGCAAAACACTGTGCACGCAGCAGTGCTTTACAGATGGGGAGTCACACAAGAGGCCTGGTAATCCTGCTTTGAGAGTCAATGTCCATTTATTACTGCCATTTATATCTGCATATGGGATGCATTTACAAAAACTGATATGTGGAAAAATACCAGGGCAATTGCAGATTTCTACAATATCTTCCATGATCAGCCTTGGGTTACGTGCTACCATCTGATAGTCCTTCTGTTCATTTTGTACTAGTGGTGCTGCGCTATCTGAAGAGTGATGGGAGGTTGAATTCGGTCATCTTTAGCAACATCCAGCTGGCTGATGGGAAACCCCACGCTGTCAACTTGTGGCTGAGTGGCCTGCAGCAGGGATCGAGCACAATAGAGTTGTATTTGGACTGCCTGCAAGTAGGTGCTGTTCAGGACCTGCCAAAAGCATTTTCAGTGCTGTCTCAAAGGCTGGTGACAGTTGAGTTACGCACCTTCCAGGAGAAGCCACAGGTGAGTGAGAAAACTGGGAACAGGCTGAGCACTTAAGAGGGATCACCAGGGATTCTCTGGACCATGGAATCCCAGACCTCAGCACTCACAGCAGCCAAGCTCTGCACAATGGTCCTTCAGTAATACTTGAGTATTAACTTGTGAAATAAATGTAAATGTAAGTTCCCTATAGAACAGGTGAAATCTCAGTTTCATTGAACTTGGTAATAGTTATACTCTTCATTTTAAACGCAACTTTTAGCTTATTGAAAAAAAAAAAATCACTGCCTTCCTTACTCCAGTCTAGGTGTTTCTTGGTGAGTGGACTTTTAGCAAGGACATAGCTGAGGCAGTAAGGGCAGCTCTTCATCAGCTTCTTATAGCTTTTCAGTATGAGCAACCTTTGGCTGCGTATGTGGCTTTCCACTTCATGATAAGCCACATGAATAAAAAGAAGAAAGAAGGGGGGACTCGTGAGGTGCAAGGCTAACTCCCATCTGTTTGACTTCAATAGCTTTTCTTCCTCTGTCTGCCAAGCAGGGGTTGGCATAGCTTCCTGTCATCTCCATTATCAGCAGTCTGAGCTAAACAGTACCTTCCACAAGCATCTTCCATCATCATTAATGCAAAATATGCATTACAAGGTGCAAAGGCATTCTGCTCCCAAGGTTGCCCCCTTGCTTTGTTTCATTGCAGGCTTCAAGATGAACCTGTTTATATGAAGAATCACTAAGGTGCCCACATTCCTGACTTGAATGTAAATGTGTTTGAGAGGCGGGGAAAAAGGCCACTTTGGATTCGGTTCAAGAAAAAAATATCTTTCTTACATGCCACGGATATAAAAATATGTGAACTTCCTGGTATGTGAGATCATATGAATTGGAATAGTAAAAAAAAGTTCAAAATAAAACCACAGCTATGTGAAAATCTGCAAGGCAAGGATTAGGGACTTTATTACAGTTCAGATGGTGATGGGTGGTCCTGAAGGGGATGGCGTAGGACCCCTGCGTGCTTCAGAAATTAACAACCTCTCTAAAAAATTAATGTACTTTTTCTGATATTTCACATATTTTCTGTTGTTGTAACAGAATTGTAAGCTCTGTTTTTCTTGTGAGTCCAGGATGCGCTAGGAGAGCTGAAGCTGGTAACTGGAGGAACACTTGCTGAAGTAGGAAACATGCAGGATTGCTTTCTTCAACAAATTGAACCTGTTCCTCAGTATGCTGGTAAGGCCTGCAACCAGGAGTTAAAATTGTTCTGTAGGATACCAGAGCAAAGAAGCTAATATGATGAATATTAAAAATGTGGAGAAGGTCTACAGACAAATAATAACAATTGTTTGACTGAATGACAGCCATGATAATTTCCTCTAAATGTTTTAGAAATAACTCAGTTTGGAGACAAAATAGTCACTACTTCTGATGATAAAACAATGAGTTGTTGTCATAGTGAAGGAGGAGTCTGTAGTGATTGAAAGAGGCTTTTTAGCTCAGTTTGGAAGGCAAACTTTTGTGATCATGATCTGCTTGTGTCAGCTTAATAATATTTTAAGTATTCAAATTGCAGACAATTGCTGACAGGATGTAGTCCTAAATGTGATACACTGCTACAGGCTTTATGAAAATAGGTAGATGGATAGAGTAGCAAGACCTATCAATGTGCTTATCCACATGGCCAGTATTCAAGTAGTCATCTTCTGTTGATCACTGGAGTGTCCTGGAGAGGGGAGGAACAAGGTGTGAAGAAGGACACAGGAGACTGCAGAGCATGTTGGTTCTATGGCTACACAGCCTGCAGGTCTGTGTGGGAAAAGCCATTGCAAAGCATCCACTAGTCCTGCCGCAAGTTAGCAGAGGTTTTTGTCACCTGCTGAACTGGAAATCTACTCCAAAACCAATGTCTCTTCTGCCTGTGCTGCGCATTGTGGAAACTGATCTGGGAAGAGGGGAGGAAAGGAGGGAGCTGAGGCTGCTGGGATTTCTGTGTGTTCCCCGGGGCTTGGTGCAGTCCTATGATGGGCAAGGGTGCTCTCTAACCTCTTGACACAGCAAACCTGGGCTAGACTGCCCCATCTCTACCCCTTCCTAGTTAATTATAGGCCTGTGAGCCTTACATCTATCCTGAAGAAAATAATGAAGCAGCTGGTACAAGTTTTGGTAAAAAAAGAATTAAGGGGAGTTAATATAATTAATGTCAATTAATATGGACTTAGGAAAACTATGTCTTAGCACTTCAACTTAGTATCTCCTTTGAATGCAAATACAAATTCTGGATGTAAATGTAATCTCTTCCTTTGACTTTGAATCATTCTATTTTGATGCAGTGAGCTGAACAATACAAAATCATCTTGGTGTATATTGTACAGAGTAGAATCTGATTAGCAGTGTATCTTGAAGGACTCAGTAGGATTTGCTTCTTGGTCACTCACTAATAGAAAACTTTAATAAAATTTTACCTATTGATCTGCCTTTCTGCTGCATGTGCGAGGGAGAAGAATAGGTTCACAGAATCACAGAATTATAAGGTTGGAAAAGACCTAGAAGATCATCCAGTCCAACCATATCCAATACTTCCCAACTAAATCATATCCCTCAACACAACATCCAGACGTTTCTTGAACACCCCCATGGTCAGTGCATTCCAGTGCCTGACTACCCTTCCCGAGAAGTAAT
>VZTO01024017.1:164712-182899 GCA_013400615.1 Syrrhaptes paradoxus
AAAAAAAAGTGAGTTAAAGATCTGAAATAGGATCCATGAGAAGTTCTCTCACACCCTTTCCTGTCCTCCCTGCCAAACATGACCCTGCAGTACTGCTACTTTTGATTAGAATAGAGAAAAGGTACACACATTTTACATGAGACCATCCTGGGTACATTACATGAATGTAGGCATCAGTGGTATGCAGTGATAACAGAATCTGTTTTGCCTTTTAGCTATGTAAATCCTCAGTTGCTTCTGTTTTCTTGCTCCTTAACATATGTACACCTAAGCAGAAAGTAGATTTCTATCTTTGAAGGTCTCCCTAAATTGACAGGCATTTGCACATAGAAGGGAAAGGTAATTCAGTGCTCCCTCCTGGAAAAACTTGCAGTTCTGTGAGTGAGGTTTCCAGATTGCAGACTTGCAGCTTTCTCACTTGTAACTTTTTGCTCATTATTCAGTAGTACAAATGGTAGTAATACAGAGAGGTATTGTCTCTCCCTGGCTGCCTCCATATGCCTGAGCCTCTCAAATTCAGTTGCTTGTAACCTTCAAGTGGAATTAGTATCATATTGAGAATAATAATAAAACAATTCACATTAATATGTTAAAAGTCTACATAGTCAAGTCCAACAAAGGAAAATGTGCAGATGTTCCAACAGCAATATTAACTTAGCTGCCTTGCACTTTATATGTGCTTCATGATGCCCTTTTACAGGAGCAATATATCAGATAAATACAATTTTGCCTTCATCCAGAAAAAGCTGGAATTCAAATGCTTAGATGTGTTGGGGTGTGACACCTATCTATCTTGGTAAAAGCATATGTTTTCATATTATTTGGAAAATCCTTGTGAGAGCTTTGGACCCGAATAACTAACTGGGCATGGCTTTTACTCTTGCCTGGTGGCTGCTCACTGCTGTGGCAGCAGCATTCCCTCTGTGTTCAGTCTGTGAGGCTGAGACGCCTAAGCAGTACAGATAAGAATATGATGATCAAAGAGAGGTTGAACATGTATTTGTATCTTCCCATGTGGGTCAGAAAATACATTGAGATGCACTGGGTTTGGAGGTGAGCTTAGTATGCTGCATGTAATCATCATCACAAAATTATTCAGGTCAGAAGGAATCTTGGGATGTCATCTGGTTCATGTAGGGTGCCTGAACCTGACTTAGCATAAAAAAAATGGCTATGTTGCATGAGACCGAAGGTTCTTTTAACCTAACTACTGTTAGTATGCCAATATCCCCAGGCAAGAGTATAAGAGAGTGGAGTTACAGTGTGATTTTCCCGGAGTGCTTTCCTATTCTACAGCAATTCATGGTGTACAGAGCTCTCGGCTCAGAGGCGAGTCTTTTTGTTTTGTACTCAGTATACATTTCCTTCTATGAATCTGTCCAGTCAGTTTTGAATGCATGATCAAGAATGTCTCCTGGCAAGAAATCCATCACGTTTGAGAAGATGTCTCCTTCTGTTTACTTTGAACCTGCTTCTTCATAATTCCACATGCAAGTTGTAAATTGAACTTCTCTGGTGGAGGACAGTGGGCTGAGGGGAAACTCTTGTCAGCCATCATCCATACTTTAATCATGGCTGGATCTCTGGCCAGATCTCTTTGAATGATGTTTCAGGATTCTGACTTTGCCAGGTGGGGTCAAGTGGGGTGTTTGAGATAGTATTGCTCCCAAGAGAGCTAGAAGAAGTACTTATGAGGCATTTTATGGTGGCCTGCAATTACACAAGCTACTGTTTGTGCGTTTGTCCTGCCAGGGCCAATTAGCTGTGCAATGAGGCTGTTCGCCTGCTCTAAATCTAAGGCCCTGTACTGAAGCATGTGGCCCAGAGAAGTTGTGGATGCCCCGTCATTGGGAATGTTTGAATACAGGTTGGACAGGGCTTTGAGAAACCTGACCTAATGAAACATGTCCCTGCCGTGGCACGGGAGTTGGACTAGATGACCTTTAAAGGTCTCTTCCAACCCAAACTGTGCTATAATTGTATACTGCAAGGTTGTGGGAAGAGAAAGACAGGGTAGGTCCCTGACACAACTTCAGGCTTACTGAGAATAACCATGTCAAGGGACTTCAGTTCCCTTTTGGACAGTAGTACTTCGGATCTGTCTCTGAATTTAATTATTGCCGTGAAAGCCATTCAGTTACTCAGGTTGATACTGACTCAGAGTATAGAGCTGGAGACTAGCTGAACTGGGGAGTTGCCTCAGTAGGTGAGGTATGGATGAGAGTGAGTACATGGTAGGACCAGATAACTACATAGCTTCAGTCTGTACCTTTTGCTTACCGTGCTCACTGCTACTCCACAATATACTGTGGACCAACAGCTCCCTGAAAGTCATCTCGGAGTTCTTACCACTGATCACTGGTCGTTCTGTTGCAGGTGGGTCCTACAGTAGGACTTGGCTTTAAATGGAAGAGACAAAAAAACACCCCACAAATATGGGAAGTCATCTGTTTCTGCTCTGCTGTCTAAATTTGTGAACAGGACACATAGTTCATGGCAGTATAACCTGTTTAGTCCACCTTAAAGTTTAACAGTCTGCAAAAATTAACTGTACAGAACAGATCTGGTTTTGATTTAGATGCTAGCTAAAAAACAGCATCTGAAATCTTGAGATTTTTTTGCAGACCTCAATCAATAATGCCTAAACCATTCTTTGTTTAAAAAAAACCAAGCAAAACAGGAACAGACCTCAGCATCTGTCCCAACAGCCTGCATGCCACATTCTGGGATTCTGAAGTGCACATGATTTTAAGTCCTGCTGCCTTCCTCTCAAATAAAAATAAGACAAGGTTGAGATTACAACAGAGGCAGGTTCTGAAACAGGTGGTTCCCAAATCTTTAAACTTGTTCAGTGTTTTAGTGAGAAAATCTGAAATGAAGAAAAAGTAGTATATCAGGAGTTAGATGATTCCCATGAGAATATTAGGGAGCAGCTAGATGTGTGTTGAAGTACAAAACAATGATGTAAACATTAAGAAAAAAAGTGGTTTTCATATAAGCTTTCAGTAGTCACAGAAGTAACACAGGAATAAACCTCCCTGAAGCCATTGTGCATAATATCAAAGTATCATGCCTGCTTAGAAAGTGAAAGAGCATACATTTGTGAAATTTGTTTTGACATACAGACTTAGAGAAGTAATCAAATAGCTTCTTGAGAGAGGTACAAACTCAGAAGTGAGCTACAAACAGAAACTGCTATGAGGTTCTGTGCTAAACATGCTCCCTGCTTCTGGCAATGGGTCAAAGCTAACATTTCATTTAACAAATAAGAGTCTTATGTGAAGATTTTTGGGTTGGTTCTTGTCCTTCCTTATGGCTCACTACAGCTGTAACTTTTGGTCTTGTCTTAGAAGTCTTTAATTGGTTACTTGATATTGAGAATTCAGGTTATGAATTCACATTTGGTGTGAATTCGCATTTGGTGTGAATTCATAGCCTGAATTGAGTACATGTTTTGTGAGTCCAAACAAACTCTGTGCCCCCAAGAAACAAACACAGCAATGAAACTTGTATACAGTGTGATGAGCTGCCTTTTGGAAGAAAAGCCAAATGTCTGTTGCAGGTATTAAAAGCACTTTTTTTTTTGACAGAGCAGGCGCTCTTGATGCATGGTCAGAGATGCACCCTGAGCTTTCTCAAAAAGCTGGGTAACTTCACTTTGAAAAGAGTGCAGGAATCAGTTGTAGTGACATGGAATACACTTATGGAGTGTGACTTCCCACTGTATGTCTAGACACTTCACATCTTGTCCTCCTGTCCCAAAAGGTTGTCACAAAAATGCAGTCCTGAAATCCTGAGGTTTCACTTAGGGTTGCTGGTGTCCGGCCTGGGGCAAACCAGTAACACTGGTGGCATTAGTTGCCAGTGTTGTTAGGTCTTACTAGAAAGTCTTGATGCTGAAATAGTGGCAGAAAAATCACGGACTGCTTTTCTCTCTGTGGAGAGGTTTCTGCTTTGCCTGTTTCCGTGGTATACAGTGGAGCTCGGTCCAGAAAAGCCTTCAGTTCTTGTGCATCACTGTATAAAAAATGGAGCCAGATAACTCTGTTTGCTCTAAGGGCTTAAGTAACAGTAATGCCTGCCTTGCTTGTCTCTTCACAGTGTTTCTAACTTGTATCTCGGAAATTATCATGGCAAATGAAGGAGTTATGTTTCATTGTGCATTCTTTTTCATTGCTGTTTCCCTGCAGGTGATTTTAATAGGCAGCTGATGGGTCAGATGATGCAGATGAATCAAATACTGGGAGATGTGAAAGACCTTCTCAGACAACAGGTATTGTATAAAGGCTTCAGTATGAAATATCCCAAGCTTGCAACTTTTGATAGAGTAAGGGCAGAATTCACATAAGTAATAAACTCCTGTGTGGAGCTCATTGCCTCAGACGCATGACACAGTGGAGAAGAAATAATCAACATAGGTCCTGGTACCCTGTGCTGATTATGGATGGTCACTGAATGTGGGATTGCAGGGGACTCGCTTATTCAGATCCAGAAAATCTAGTGTCTTAAGTGGAGAGGAACTAGAGCAGCCATCCTAGCCCACTGTTAGATAGAGGTAGGTCTGTTGCACAGAACTGAAATTGCATTTGTTCCACTTGCTGGTGGGTGTCAGAACTGGAATTGTTGGTGCTGCATGCCTTTAGTTAAGCATGTCATCCTTAAGGGTCCTGTTGATGAAGTCTGAACTGGAGTACAACCATTGTCACTGTCCTTAATTTTATGGAATGTAAAGAGCATTTCAAGATAGAGTATGTGTGTTGTATGTCTTGAGTGGCATCTTGGGGAAAAATTCTAATGGTTCTTCTGGCAGCCAGGTGCAAACTGGAGTTGCCTGTGTCCAAATACAGTTTATTTTCTATATCCTCAAGGTCAAAGAAACAACTTTTCTGAGAAATACCATAGCTGAGTGCCAAGCATGTGGTAAGTATTCCTGTTATGGCCTTTAAAATGCAACCAGATGAGATGTACAGTTATTTTAAAACTGGTATTGATTGCATCAGCTTTATGTGGCTTCTAAGCAGTACTTTTTAAAAAAATCCTGTGTCTGAAGTTCTAGACATATTGGACACAAATTTAAAATAGGTTTTCATTCAAGTAAAAGCTTTCAGTTTCCATTGATCTGATCATCACCTGTTGGGGAATAAAACTTCATTAAACCAAGCAGTACCACTCACCCTGTACTGCCAGCTCTCACTTTGCCACAAAGCTGTGCCACATGTTCCTGGTGGGGGGAGACATTGAGACATTTCACTGAATTAGGAAGACATTGTGAATGATCTTTGCAGAAGGACAAGGGAGGAATCATGTTCTGTGCTAGCTGGTATTGTCAGTCTGAGAAAGATCTATCCAGTCCACCTGAAAGTCATCTGATTCTGAGTAGGCAGTCACTGGTTAACAGCAGTAAGACCCAAAACGTGGTCTCCATCTGTTCACTAAATGGAAGAAATAAACGCTTTCCCAAATGCCACTGCGTGGCCCTGCTACATGACTGACAATCAGAACACACATGCACTCAGTATAATAACCAAAATACTCCCTCACTGGGTGGGGCAAAAGGCCTTTTAGTTGATTTCTTCTCCCAGTCTGTCAGCCTCATCAAAACTCAAGTTGAGCTCCAGCCAGGTTAATTGGTGTATGTAAGTGCCAAAGAAAAAGTCATTAAATCCTGCATGCATCAGTATTAAAGTTCAGCACCTGCCAGAGTCTCAGAAAACCTTGCTTTTCGCTAGGTTTAGGTCTCTGTGCACCTAAGCCAGTGAACTTGCATGTCTTGCTGCGTGTTTGCGGCTGCCAGCTGCTACTGCTTTATTCCTCTTACTTGTAGACTGTCAGGTATGCTCTTGTGAAACCATGGCAGTTTTTCTTACGAAGTTGTAATGTTGCTGATTTAGCCAGAGAAGTGCCTTGTACCATCACACTTGAGTCCCTTAGGTCATCCAAGGTCCCTGGCTTTCAGTTTTGTCCCCTGGCCAGCAGCAGATGTGTGCTGGGACTAGCCTAGCAGGAGGGCTCCCATGTGTAGCCAGGAGAAGCATGTGGACCTAACAAAATAGCCTTAATTTCTGCCGTCTGGGGATGCATCAAGCTGCTGGGGCATTCCCAGCATGAAGTCTCTTTAGCCACCGCACAGCTGGAAGCAGTGCAGTGCAAAAACACGAAGGCCCTGCTGTGCAGTGTCTTGAGGATCTCTTCAGAGCGCTTGCCAGCTGAAAGCCATGATGGATGTTTCTTTCAATTGCTGAAACTGTTCTTTCTGTATTAAAGGTCTGGGAACTGTGAATTTTCCAACTCAGCTTCCTAGGCGCAGTAAACCCAAATGTGAAGTTAATTCCTGCTTCAGGGGAGTCAGGTGCATGGAGACAGCAGAGGGATTTCAGTGCGGCCCCTGCCCTGAAGGGCTCACAGGAAATGGAGTTACCTGCTCAGATATCGATGAGGTAAAATAGTGACTTTCACTGAATTAAAAAGACAAAAAAAAAAAGGCTAAAAAGCAGCTGTTTCATACATAACAATGGGTTGCTGATGCTTGCTGTCTTCAACATTTGCTGACTGCTTGCATAGTGAGTATTAATTCATTCTTATTTGATTCTACCTCCCTATTTTGCTATTGCTGCAACTTTATGGTGGTTATATGTGTGAAAACTTGGAATACACTAGTTAGTTCAGAAGTCACTTAAAGGAGTTTAGTGTTTGAAAAAAAACCCAAACCAACTAGAACAAGCTTTTGACATAGTTGTTTCTATTCCATGAGAAGATGCAGTACCTTCTGTTACAGGCAGAAGTGCAGAAGCTCTTCTTGTCCATATGGGCCTTGTTTCTTTAAAATGTAGAACTCCTGAACCAGCCTTGGAGATCAAAGTCTTCTCTTCAACCCAAACTGGAGCCGTGTTTTTACCTTAAAAGTTTATGAAAGAAAATAAACATCTGTTGTTACTGTTGCTTCTTCATGGTTGTGTTGAAATCGGATAATGTTGACCTAAATCTTATTTTTTTTAATTGTGCTATGTTAGAAACTCAGAGCTTTCTCGTACTGAGGACTGAGTTAATAAATTTACAGTATCTTAATTAAATAAAAGTTGTGTTAGCTGGGATGTTCCACTTACTCAAAATACAAACAACAAAACTGCTTACAGACTCACTGCATTTTTTTCTGTGTGATGATTTTCACTATTACTCTTTAGTAATTTTTGTGAAAAACACCTGGATGTAGTAGGCCAGGGAACCATGAGAATTAGGTCATTAACTGTGCCTGTGGATAACACAGTACTACCAATGTACCTGCCTAATGATGTAAAACAGCAAAAGCAATTTCTTTTTTCTCCTTCCTAGGCAACAGGAGATGTGCTTTGACTGCTGTTTCAGTTTACTCCCTCCTGTAGGTCATCAGCAGAGAGGATGTGATGTGCCCAACTTTTATATCTGTCTGTGAAAAACACTGGGGAGAGAAAGTGGGTTGAGTGTGGCCGTTTCTTGAGCTGTAGGTGATGTCTTTTGCCTTGCCTGGACTATGTCTGCTGCAGCAGAAGGTGTGAAATAATAGAGGTGAAGCTGAGACAGCTGTGGTGTGAGTTTCATGCCACAGACAACCATGGTGGGAGACTCAAGCCAGCATAGGTGGAGCCCACCACTACAGATGGGTTCAATCTGCTGAGCCATACCCAGACTGAGGCAGAGCATGGCACTAATCTCCTCCCTGCCACTTTCAGGGTAGGAGCAACTCTACCCATGACAGCAGTGGTGGTAAAACAGACCGAGACTGGCCTGTTAACAGGTTTTCAGTGAGCAGTCAGGCACTGCCACTGGACATTGACATGCAATTTACTAAAATGGTGTCACAGGGATAAGATACAGTCTTGCTTACATGAGGTCTTTAAGTGGACACTGCTACTAAAATGCCACCTAGTCTGGTGCATTTTTTTTTCTCCAGTAAATATTTCTTTTAACAGCTGAGTTTTCACTTATGGTTGTGCAGGGAGGAAAAAAGAGATAATAAATGGCAGTAGCTTTCACTGGGTAATAAGAGAGGATGTGTCATATTATTTGTTTTCCTGAGTTAGCTGAGACTAAGGAAAGTAATTTTGATTTTTAAAAAGATCTTTAGGAATCTCTTCAGGGACGGCACCTTTCTACTGAATAAACTATTTCTGTACTTCCTAATGACTGGCATTTTAAAAGGAGTTCACTTACAAATCTGGAAGCTTCCTTACTAAGAGCTGCCATCGTCTTTTCTGAGGCTGTTAGCATCTCTGCAATATGCTCCTTTATTCATTGCCAGTTTGAAGACACTACTTTCATATGCTGATGCCCTGGACCTATCTTGGGAGCTGCAGTTCTGCTCTGTGAACAGTGTAATTTGAGTGCCCTCTGCTGCCTACAATAAAAAAATCCACCGCAAATAAGGAGCACAAAATGTCTGTCCTAGGGTTTTATGTTTTCCTGAATGCTAGTTGTGGACCTACTTCTTACAAATCTTTCTGTCAAACATGCTTAGATATTAAACATACATTTTCTTGCTCCTTTGTATGTGTGTTTGGCTATAAGTTGTATATTTGTTGAAGGTGGATACCTTCTGGCTTGTTCTCTTTCCTCTTGTGGATGTTTTTCTGTTAGCAATGGAAGAGGGGAAAAAAGGCATATTTTAAACTTTTATATTTCTTTTTTATGTTTCTTATTTATTGTTGTCTTTGAGCCATATGCAGCATTTTGGGGTGTTGATGTTTTCCATACTCTTACAAATGTTACCTAGGGGCTCGTGTTGATGTTGGAGAGGCAGCAATGCATGATGTGGTTCCCAAATGACACCCATAAGCCAGTGAAATGGACCACAACCATTCTGTAGCTGCATGAGGCAATGAAGTGAATGGTGCCCTCAGGCCAAGGGTGATGCTATGGGCATGTGGTATTTTGGGAGAAGTGCTGAGGGTTATCTATGGGCCTCTGGTCTGAAAATGTGTGGGTGCCACTGACACATTCCTGGCCATCCGGCTCATGTTTGGGTTACTTCTGGCTATGAAATTTGCCCAAGTATAAATGAGGAAGAATGCTGCTGCCACTTCTGTGTGTACAAAACAAAACTGCAGGACCATTTGGTGGGTTGGAGTTACACAGCTTTCCTGATATTGTGGTCTGGACCCTTCCAGGGGGGTTCTCGGTCTCCGAGGGAGCTGAACCTGCCCAGCAAAAGGAAGGACTGGGGATCAGCGCTTTGAGCATCAACTATAGGCTATAATGGAAGATTGCAAACGTTACTTCAATTATAGCAATAGCTGAAGACCTACTGGGGTCAGAAATACTTGCAGAAGCTGTTTCCTCTGTAAGCCAGCTCTGAACAGAAGACATATAGACATGGCACGTAGCACCGTCTTTGAGAGGTCTGTACATGTAGTCAGAGTCCGGATATTACTGAAGCATGAACATGTGCTCAGTTCATTTTTTTTCTTTGCAGTGTCGTTACAACCCTTGCTTCCCTGGTGTGCGATGTGTGAATACTGCTCCAGGTTTCCGATGCGAGACCTGTCCCCCAGGATATACAGGACAAACTGTGCAAGGGATAGGACTCATCTATGCCAGGAGCAATAAGCAGGTGAGTGGCAGCATCCCTGCGGCAAGCACCATTGCAAGGTCCTGGTTTATGTCAGTGCAGCTGTATTGCATTTTATTTCTACTTCAGTCATTCCATAATTGCCTTGTGCAGTTAGGCAGAGCTCAGAATATTTCAATTATAAGATTGATGTTTACTTGGCTTTAATGGGAGTATTAACACTCTAATACTCAGGACCGGTATCAAGACAGGAAAAAATGTCATTATCTTCATAGGTTTCTCTAGTCTATTTTAAAGGGGGCTGTATTGATTTGAGTAAACTGGTTTTGAACTAGGAAGCGAATGACAGAAAAGGCCTATTCTTCTGTCATTTTTGGCATGTTCCTGTAGTGCCCTATAAGGGGAACATAGTTCTTGTCTAAACCCTTGTGGGTGAACCAGAAGCCTATCCTAAGGTTGAAATTGTCTGTTTCACAGTGTCTATTTCAGGTTTTATGTGTCTGGAGATCAATTGGAAAGTTAGCCTATGGGTATGTCTGTGCCATTCTGAGAACAGTTTCAGGAGACGCTATGACACTTTTCTAGACTTAAACTTTATTTTCTTTTCTTCAGACTTGGATCTCAAATTGACATTATTTTTATTACATTTTAATTTGTTTTATTGCTAGGTCTGCTTAGATATTGATGAATGTCAGAATGGTGGACTCGGACTCTGTGTTCCAAATTCCCATTGTATAAACACTTTGGTAAGCACCTTTTCATTTGTGGCTTAAAAAAACCTGATTGTTTTAAATTTCCATGGGGCTAGGATAGGATTTATGGCTCTGATTGAAGAGCTGAATAATATAATTTGTTTGTTGGCTTCATCTAAACGAAAGAATCCTTTCCTCTTTTGCTGACTAATAATAAAAAAAATCAAGATTTGTCATTCATACATCCATCAGAGTTGTATCCGTACCACTTTTCCTGTGGAACAGTAGGAACTCTTCTCTCGCCACCATCACGTTATGTGTGTTTCTGAATATATTATTGCAAGGAACCTCCTTTGAAAGATGAAACCTTTGCTTCCCCTCATTTCTTCCCAGCTGGGAACTGCTGAAACAAGCTGTTCCATAGAGTGATCTTTTTATAGGAGTAATGTCTTCACTTTGTTAGGGTATTTATTGTAGAGTACTGGATATCCCTCTAAATACAGAGAGGAGGAAAGCTGCAACTGGTACAACACTTTTAATATCCTTAGATACCAAATCCAGGAGAGCAAGCATAGTGGAAGTAGAAATGGTTTGAAAGATGTTAGGTTCCAATAGAAGGGGCATACAGCCATTTTTATGCTATCAAGAAAGATGGACCTTTCACTTAGAATCACTGAACTGTAGAATTGTTTAGGTTGTAAAACAGCCTTAAGATCATCAAGTCCAACCACTTACCTAACACTGCCAAGTCTACCACTAAACCATATCCCTGTGCACCACATATGCACGTCTTTTAAGTACCTCCAGGGGTGGTGACTCAACCTCTTCCCTGGGCAGCCTGTTCCAGTGCTTCACAAACCTTTCAGTGTATAATTTTTTCTCAATACCCAATCTAAACCTCCCCTGGTGCAACTTGAGGTCATTTTCTGATGTTCTATCACTTGTTAATTGGAAAGAGAGACTGACACCCACATCGCTACAACCTCCTTTCAGGTCTCCCCGCAGTCTCCTTTTCTGTAGATGAAACAATCCCAGATCCCTCAGGTGCTCCTCACAAGACTTGTGCTCTAGACCCTTCACCAACTTTGTTTCTCTTCTTCGGACGTGTGAGGGGCCCAAAACCAAACACAGTACTCAAGGTGTGGCCTCACCAGTGCCAAGTACAGGGGGACGATCACTTCCCTAGTCCTGCTGGCCACAGTTTCTGATACAAGCCAGGATGCTGTTGGCCTTCTTGGCCACCTGGGAACACTGCTGGCCACAGTTTCTGATACAAGCCAGGATGCTGTTGGCCTTCTTGGCCACCTGGGAACACTGCTGGCTCATGTTCAGCTGACTGTCGACCGACAACCCCAGGTCCTTTTCCACCAGCCAGGTTTCCAGCCACTCTTCCCCAAGCCTGTAGCATCACAGGGGATTGTTGTGACCCAAGTGCAGGACCGGGACTCAGCCTTCTTGACCCTTCTACAATTGGCCATAGCCCATTGATCCGGCCTCTGTAAAGCCTTTCTGCCCTCCAGCAGACCGACACTCCTGCCCAACTTGGTGTCATCTGCAAACACTGAGAGTGCACTTGATCCCCTTGTCCAGATCATTGGTAAAGATATTAAACAGAATTGGCTCCAACACTGAGCCCTGAAGAACACCACTTGTGACCAGCCACCATCTGGATTTAACTCTGTTCACCACAATTCTTTGGGCATGACCATCCAGCCATTTTTTTACCCAGCAAAGAATACACCCATCCAAGCCATAAGCAGGCACTTTCTCCAGGGGAATGCTGTGGGACACGGTGTCAAAGGCTTTACTAAAGTCCATGTACACAAAATCCACAGCCTTTCTCTCATTCACTAAGCGGGTCACCTTGTCATAGAAGGAAATCAGGTTAGTCAGGCAGGACCTACCTTTCATAAACCAGTGCTGATTGGGCCTGATTGACTGGTTTTCCTCTTTATGCCACTCATGCCCCTGTCAAATACCGTGCCACTCTAGCTGCTGCAGAGAGCAGGCTTTCTCTGTAACAAGAGAAGGGTTAAAAGTGTCCTGCAGGTGTAAAAGTGGTCCTTTTTGCAGGTAGGTGTTGTTGAAGCTACCAGTAGTGTTCAAAGTGCTGTGCTTTCCTTGTGAATAACCTTTGTTTTCTAGGACTGCTTTCACTGTTCAATATGTATCTCTTTTTTTCTTTTAATATCTAGAACAATTCAGTCATATGTTGTATCTTATTGCATGACCCTCCTCAGGCTTTGCAGAGGGCAATAAGTGACCTGCTATCTGTCAAAACAGAGCAGTGTGGATTTCTTACTCCTGTTTCCCTTTAGAAAGTTTGGTCTGGAAGTGCTGCCTTAAAGGCTATTTTAATGCATACCAGGGCTTGGTATAGCACAGAATATACTGAACAAATGCAGCAGAATCCAGAAGATATTACCCTAGTGTCCATTAGGACCAAGTGCATGGGCCAGTGTGTTTTGTATAGGTCATGCCATTTGCATGCCCCAGTCATTACTTTACTCTTCAGTCATCTGTATATCTTCATCTTCAGCCTGAAAGTATGCAGACAACACAGTTAAAATTTAGAATGAAGGTAGGAGCGGAGGACAAAAATAGTTCCCGTTTGGGTATTACATGTCTCTATCTGTCATGACAGACTGGGACAATCCTGGGACAGTTCATAGACTCATAGCATGGTTTGGATTGGAAGGGACCTTAAAGATCTTAGAGTTCCACCTTCCCTGCCGTGGGCAGGGACACCTTCCACTAGAACACTTTGCTCAAATCCTGATACAGCCTGGCCTTGAACACCTCCAGGGATGGGACATCCACAACTTCTCTGGGCAACCTGTTCCAGTGTCTCACCACCCTCACAATAAAAATTTCTTCCTAGTATCTCATTCTACCCTCTTTCAGTTTGAAACCATTACCCCTTATCCTATCACTACACTCCCTGATAAGCAGTGCGCCCCATCCCTTCTGTAGTCCCTCTTCAGGTACTTTTATACCTTGCTGCTATAAGGTTTCCCTGGAGCCTTCTCCACACTGAGCAACCCCAACTCTCTCAGCCTCTCCTTGTATGGGAGGTGCTCCAGCCCTCTGATCATCTTTGTGGTCCTTGTCTGGATCTGCCCAAACAGGTCCGTGTCTTTCCTGTGCTGAGGACTCCAGAGCTGGATGCAGTATTCCAGGTACTACTCACGAGAGAATCACCTCCCTCGATCTGCTGGTCATGCTTCGTTTGATGCAGCCCAGGATACGGTTGGCTTTCTGGGCTGCAGGCATGCATTGCTGGCCCATGTTGAGCTCCTCATCGAGCAGCACCCCCAAGTCCTTCTCTTCAGAGCTGCTTTCAATTTGTTCTCCTCCTCCCAGCCTGTATTTGTGCTTGGGATTGCCCTCACAGAGATGGGACTGACCAGCCTATAGTTCCCTGGGTCTTGCTGATTTCCATTTTTAAAAATGGGGGGTTCCCCTTTTCCAGTCAGCACCGTGACTTTTCAAGTATAGTGGCTTAGCAACTTCATCCACTAGTTCCCTTAGGACTGCCGGATACATCTCATCAGGTCCCATGGACTTGGGCACCTTCAGGTTCCTTAAATAGTCTCAAACATGATCTTCTCCTACAGTGGGCTGTTCTTTCTTCTCCCAGTCACTGCCTTTGCCTTCTGCAGCTTGGGTGGTATGGCCTGAGTGCTTGCCAGTGAAGACTGAGGCAAAAATGTCTTCTCCATATCCCAGGTAACCAACTCTCCCAGGATAACCAGTCTCCTGTTTACTTCTGGAGAGGACCCACATTTTCCCTCATCTTCCTTTTATCACTGGCATGCCTATAGAAGCGTTTCTTGTTGCCCCTGATATCCTTGTCCAGATTTAATTCTATCAGGGCTTTAGCTTTCCTTACCTGATCCCTGGCTGCTCAGTTTCTCTGTACTCCTCCCAGGCTACCTGTCCTTGCTTCCACTCTCTGTAGGGTTCGTTTTTTTTGTTTGAGTTTGCCCAGGAGTTCCTTGTTCATCCATGCAGGCCTCCTGGCATTTTTGCCTGCCTTCCTCTTTGTTGGGATGCATGGCTCCTGAGCTTGGAGGAGGGGATCCTTGAATATTAGCCAGCTTTCTTGGGCCCCTCTTCCCTCCAGGCCTTTATCCCATGGGACTCTTCCAAGCAGGTCCCTGAAGAGGCCAAAGTCTGCTCTCCTGAAGTCCAGGGTAGTGAGTTTGCTGTGCACCCTCCTCACTGCTCCAAGGATCTTGAACTCCACCACTTCATGGTCACTGCAGCCCAGGCTGACCTTCATCTTCACACTTCACACCAGCTCTTCCTTGTTGGTGAGAACAAGGTCCAGCACAGCACCTCTCCTGGTTGGCTCCTCTGTCACTTGGAGAAGGAAGTTATCAACACATTCCAGGAACCTCCTGGCTTTGCTTTATGTCCTGCTGTGTTGTTCCTTCAACAGATATCAAGGTTATTGAAATCCCCCATGAGGACCAGGGCTTGTGACCATGAGACTGCTCCTATCTGTCTACAGAGGGCCTCATCTGCTCCGTCTTCCTGCTCGGGTGGCCTGTAGCAGACCCCTGCTATAATGTCATCTATTCCTCCAACAGGCTCTGTACAGAAGAGTGAAGTTGTGTGAAGTGTCTTAGTTTTACAAATGGATGGAGGCACAAGCGTGTCAGAGATCTGCCTGTTTCTTTTCCTTGACGTGTCAAAAATAATTATTCACTACAAGGAAAAAAGATTGTTTTCAATTAACTTTTATGTCATAGGTTACAAATTTACAAGTATGTCAGACAGAGACAAAAGCCACATTGGGTGCCTAGAGAAGACTCCTTCTCATCAGCATTTATCACTGTATATCTCATATAGTGATTGTCCCAGCACACACAGGGATTCCTTGGCTTAGTTCCTTTGGGTTTGTTTACGCAAGGGAGTAGCACAAATGTAAAATAACATACATGCATGTAGGTAAACCATTGCAAAAGGTTACATGGATGTCCTTATTGCAGTGTAAATGAGGATGATTGTGTCTTCAACTCCTGAATTATTTTCTGAAGAACAAGATTTAGCTCAACTTGGTTTAAAAACATTTAAATTAAAAAAAAAAATCAAATGAGGCAAAGACATGATGAACTTCCTTGTCTCTTTTTGCTTAAAAGTTGTGCCCAGTTGAGTTTAGCTAAACTGGTGGGTCTGCTCTACACTGAAATAAGAGCATCCAATCTGACTGAGTGGGGGCTGCTTAGAATTTTACACAAGGTTTTGGCCACCTGGAAGCAGCTCAGAGTGTTGCTATCAGGGTCAAGGCTTCGTGAAGAAGCTTTTTGCTGCTACATGACTTTTCTCTGGCTTAGCAAAAGGCTGGTCAAAACAGGTGAATTGAATGCACTGTGGGAGCCAAACCTGAATTTCACGTAGAAAATAAAGTTTGTTCACAGTGCAAGAGGCGTCAATGGATGAAAAACTCCATTTGCACAGCATGAGCAGTGTGACAAATCTCATTCACATGCTTACTTTACAAGAAAAAGAAGTCCTGTTAAAAGGCTGGCTACTAACTTTTTGTTCTTACAGGGGTCTTACCGCTGTGGCCAGTGCAAACCGGGATATACAGGAGACCAAGTCAGGGGATGCCAGGCTGAGAGAAGCTGCAGAAATCGAGCCCTCAATCCATGCAGTGTTCATGCCCGTTGTATTGAAGAGAGGAGAGGAGAGGTGACATGTATTGTGAGTTCATAAATTCTTGCATTTGTACAGTGAAAAAAATAGCCTCTTTTAGGCTGGAACTGAGGTCTTTGTGGTAATTTTATACAGTTGGGTGTTTCAACCAGATTGTGGCACACTGTCCCAGACCAGCTATGAAGATAACAGAGCTGAGTCTATCTTCCAATTGTTTTCTTCTTGCAGCATGCCTGTAGGGCAGCCATGCTCATGTATCATATTTGCTGTGTCTGTGTAATTAGATCTTTTGGGAATGGCTTTTATAGACTTTCTGTAGTCTCCTCAGAAAGGACTGTCAAGTGTCACGCTACAGCAGATATCACAAGGACAAATTCCTCTGCTACATAGCTGTGAGTAGGGATCCTCTCTGTACTGTGCTTTCCAGCTGTGGGAGCACCAAGTGGCATATGAACTTTCATTGTAAGAGTCTAACTGAATTATATTAGTTTTTCCAGCTTGCAAGGGGAAGCAAGAGGCTAATCCTGAGTCCTAAATTTGGATACAGTGCATGCTTTTGCTGGCATTTGCATTGGTCTCATTTTTAAGTACATCTGTTTCAGAGAAGAATCTAGGATATTTTAAGTCCCTACTCTAATGGGAAGATGCCTAGATACTTGTGTTAGACAAGGTCTCATTTTAAGAGGAGGCTGTGGTTTGACATGCAGTTCTATACTTGTATCTTCAGTTACAACACAAATTAGGCATTGGATTGAAACAGGATCAATTTAACTGTCTATGAGAAACTTGTGTGCAGATGTACTTGCTTTGCTGATGCAAACTTGATAACTGTTAGCACAGTTTTATCTTCAAACTTCCTCTAGTTGCAGGTATATTGTTGAGATACTGAACACAACACAGTTGTCCCATCTAACCATGAGCCCCTTGCAGAGCTGCCCAGGTCCCCTCTTATCTTTTTCTCCACCTACAGGTGAGGAACAGAAATTGATTCCAGAAATTTTAGACCAGTGTCTAAAAGAAATCTATAGCTCCCACTGAAATCATTAGGTGTTGCAGGCACACATTCCATTTACTTAGCTCTTTCTAGCTGTGCCTAGATATAGAGAGCTTGAAACAAAGATTTTCTTTCCACATTGAGAGATGCTGCAGTGTACCTCATTGTACTTCAGTGTCTGTCCGTACCTTCTGTATGTTAGTGTTTTCAAGACTGAGGTGGGGTTTCCCTCTTGAATATTGCTACAGTGACATGTTAACCTTTTGGTAGTACTACCATGGTGTTGTATTGATAGTGCGGCATTGGCTGGGCTGGTGATGGTTATATTTGTGGAAAAGATGTCGACATTGACGGCTACCCTAATGAAGAACTCTCATGCTCTGCTGAAAACTGCAGAAGGGTAAGAAATTATTTCTTAATCCTATAGTAATTCAGAGCGTGAAGGGGTGAAGAGAAAGAGTGGAAGAAATATGATTAGATATATTAATCTTTTTTCAAGTTATTGAATTCCTCTGGATAAATTGTATTTAATTTGATTAGTTAAAACAATAATAGAAAAAGTTGTTCCAATTACGAAGACATCCAGTTTACCCATAGAACACCAGACATGTCTCTTTTTTTTTTGTCTAGGACAATTGCAGATTTGTCCCAAACTCTGGACAAGAAGATGCTGATGGTGATGGAATTGGAGATGCCTGTGATGATGATGCGGATGGAGATGGCATTCCCAACGAGCAGGTGCTGTGTATAGATCAGGGTGCAGGGGTCTGCGCAAACAGGATTTCACATTACTGCAATAGACAGTAATTTTGAAATGTGGCTGACTGCTATTTGCTGGAGATTATCCCATACACATCACTGTCAGCAGCTCTCTAAATCCTGTCCTTTTCTTTTATATAATGCTTGCTATTATAAGACCTAAAAAATGCAGGCTGTCTCACCCAGCCTTAAATCCCATCAGCGTACACTCCATTATTACATTATAGAATTGAATTCTAGAGCTTTTTGTATACAGAAGTTGTGTCCTTCTGTAACACTCTCCCATAGCATGGCCTTCAGGAACTTTACTTGTATTAGTGTCTTTCTTTTTAAAGAGCAGGTTCACCTGACATCACACTCCGTGAGGGATCCAAAACCCACATAAATTAATGTGTGTCTTGCCAATAACTTGAAAAAGCTTTGAATCATGTTCTCAAAGCAAAAGAGGTTTCCATGTGAGTATGCTACTGCAGAATACAGCAGAGAATAAATTCAGACTGTAAAAGCTCTTTCGTGTTCACCCCATATCCACAGGCC
>VZTO01024019.1:2689-24664 GCA_013400615.1 Syrrhaptes paradoxus
CCACTGCAACTGCACTGCAGCTCATTGATATCAATGGAATATACACAGTGGGTCAAAAACACTAAAAAATCCCCGCGAGATATATATGGCACACTTAGCACCTCATTTAACGCAGTCTGTCGGTTTACCGTAATTATTTGTGAAGCTAAAAATGGAGAAACACGTATTTCAGAACTGCTATATTTATGGTTGAAATCAAGAGATTGTATTTCACTCAGTGTTTAAACTGATCTCAGCAGAGCCCAAAACAGAGTAAGCAATTGCACAAACATTGGTCTGTTTGTGATATTTGCTGCAAAGTTTAAGTGTAGATTTACTCTCAATCTGGAAGACATATTTTATTTGTTTTTCCTTGGAGACTAATGGAGGTTAACATATTTTCTTGTGAAAAAATTTGAAGATTATCCCAGTATTACAAATTATGAAGCTGAAGCAGAGAGGGACTAATGGATTTTCCTGTCTCTAGAATCAGCCATAAAACCTAGTCATTATTTCAGCATTCAGTGCTGATCATAGAGTGCACTTAAACACTTTTTTACAGAAACTATTAGTGCTGAAAATTGGAGAAAAAGCTATGAAAATTTCTACAAGACAAAGCTAGGACACTAAGGACAGTGTTTTTACAGTAACAGCGGATAATTCTTAAGAAACAATGCAATACCACTCTGAAGCTTATTGCACTTTCTTTTTAGTTTCTCCAGCAAGTAAGTTTACCGCTTTTGTCGTTTCTTGTCCATACTCAGATAGTTTAGTAATATCGAGCTAGCACCTTCCCCTCTCAAAAAAAAGGGAAAACTAAAGAAGCAAAACCTTAATGTAATGTGACTGATCTTAGGAACTTTTGAAACAAATCTTATTTCTTACCAGTAGGTCTGTGTTATTTCTTGCTTTGTTGTTGAATTAATATTGTTTTGTTCTCAAGTTTTGCATTCAATAGCCACTAAAAGTACGGGTTTTCAGCACTAGCAGTGGCCTCTGGTCTCCTTGACGTCCCTGGATATTCAAATCATTGAATGTGGAGAAGTGCATTAATACTTCAAAGACCATTCGTGCTGCTTCATCTTTACAATTAGTCTAATAAGGTTTATCCATCTTGCCAAATGTCTAGTGTTCGAGGAAAAAGGGGTGCATGCTTAGGTAAGAAAGCAGTATGCTTGGAGTTAAGCGTCTTTTCTTTTTCATTAAGCATTGCAGGTTACTGTGCCTTTGTAAATCAGAATTGTTAATTCATGCATAACGTTAAGAGACTGCAGCACACAGTGATGCTAATTAAATATGACATAAACACTTGAATGATTCAGTAAAATACTTAATTATTCAATAAAAATGATACTGAAAAATTGAAGGCCATCTATAAGATTAATTTTAAAGAATCAACACCTTCTATACACACATATTTAAAATTACCAACCTTAAATATAGAAGGATATTTGTTGACTGAACAAAATTTTGCATGGTAGACTGTTGATGCTCATAAGTACTGGTAAAAGGCATCTGAATAAATATATAAACTTAGTTGTAGTCAGTGTAATATTTTAAATAAGTAGGATGACATTAGCCTGATAAAAATGGCTTTCTCATGACAAGTTTAATTTTGAAAAAATAAATACATTAAAAAACAAACTTGAAAGAAATTGTAGTTGCTGCTGTTATTCTCACTAAAGAACAAAATTACTATTGTTTTGCAATTAGTAGTAGCTGAAAAAAATACATGTAGTAGTAAAGTTGGGTCCCATATTCTGTATGAGCTCGGGTTTAATGACATATGTACTTATCTTGTCCAGTTTCTTTTATTAACATTAAAAATCCAGATAGATGGCTTGGTTACTCACAAAGAGATCTTTTGAAGATCATGGGAGTTGTGGGAGTGCACTTTCTAACCAACATTCCTCCAGAAATTTCTGCACTATTTATTACTGCATCACACCTCAGAGCGGCAAACACACTTACTTTACACAGTTAGGGATTTAATGAGATATTTTAGACTTTTACAGACCAATTTTCCCTACACGTTGCACAACTCACAAGTGGAATTAAAGAGTGAGGTTCTTATAAAACACTGAATTCCTTAGAGCAGTCATGGATCTCTAGATTCCAATCAGAATCATAGAATCATAGAATCACAGAATTATAGAATGTTTTGCGTTGGAAGGGACCTTAAAGACCATTTAGTTCCAATCCCCCTGCCATGGGCAGGGACACCTACCACTAGACCAGGTAGCTGACGTGTTACTTATGAGATAGTAGAGGACAAACCTGCACAAACAGGAACTCAGAGTTTATGTGTCAGGAACAGTAATAAATAAGATAGAAATCTATAAGTAATGAGATCAATTAGTTCTTCTTATAAAGCTGCTTATTTTCTCCTCTCTGCTTTTATCATAACTTTTGGCAGAATATGGATTCAGTACGTGAGAAGGGTTCATATCAATTTCTGTTTGTCTATTGGCTTATTATTAAATATATTCTTAATGAAAAAATGAATTTTGTGTGATAAAAACCTAACAATGTAACTTCCAAAACGTGGAGATTTACAAGCTGCAGTCTTTTGCTGCGCCTCTCTGGTGAATAGTTTAGTGTCTGACTGTCACTAGCCTAGAAATTTACCCCTAGGAAAATTCGAGATGCTACATGCTGAATAGTCCAGAAAGCAGAATTCTAGCTCCATGCAACACTGTCACTATTTCTGAATCTAGAAAAGGAAAAGAAACATGTATACATGACTCAACAATAAGTATCAGCTGAAGTATTTCAGTGAACTTTCCAAACCCCAAGATTACATGTGGAAAACATCCTTCTCTTAATCATATCCATAGATAGAGAACCTGAAAAATAAACGTAAGGGAATCAGTATTTTCTTGCAAAAGTTTTTCAAAGCCAAAAAGAGAAGTTGTGTTCTTTAAATAAACTATTTGCTGAGCACTACCTACAGATGATGTACAGTACTCCACTCCTTTCTTTAATAACAAGGAAATTCTTCCAGGTCTACTGTTTTCAGTGAAATCTGACTATAAAGTACTTACTCATAATGACCTCAGTGCAGATTTGTATGAAAAAGATTTAGAAGTTTAAAAAAAATGGTCTAAAAACAAGATATTCTAAAAGAAGATAAAATAATAAAAAACAGAAGCTTGAAGAATGAAAACGTATTTTTATGTATCTACTTTTAATGCGTACAGTATGGCAGATTGTTAGTGCCCTTTAGAGCACATGAGAGTTCAGGCAAAAAAAACCAAACAAAACCTTTTTTTCTTTAGCCTATGAACTTTAGGACTGACCTAAACAGTTCAAGTTTTGTTTCTTCTGATGGTAATGTCCTATATCTGTTAACTGATTTTCAACTGGAGTTTCTCTGATTTCACTAAATTAAGTTTAATAGTGACCAAGGATAAATTTCTATGCCTACATATAATATTAGATGTTAAATATGACATCAAATGCATCCAGATTTCGTGAAGACCAATTCAACTTTCTTTGTTCTACCTGCTGGAAAAACTTGTAAGCCAGTGCAGTGGTAGTGATCCATGAAGAACTCAAACACATTCAATATTTACCATTTAGGGAACATTTATGTAGTTGATTCTTAGTAAAAAAGTACAGTAAGATTTTACACACAAACTAGTCACACAATTAGAAGACACTAGTCTACAGGAGTTATTAAAGAATAACACATCTTTATTTTAAGTAAATTGTGGTTTTGGACCTTTGTTTGCATAAAAAAATCAGAATTTGCCTTGAAGAAGAAAAAAAGCTCTGCAGTGTTAAATATCCAGCCTGCTTACATGCAATTTATCAAGAGTTTGTTAAACAGCAATAGTATGGAGGGTGTTTATTGACATTCAGAGAAGTGTGGTTGCCAGTTGTCCTTGGAAATTAGTCAGATTTATTTACTTAATCCTCTGTCTAAACCTCTTTTGATGTTGTCAGTGTAAGCACATAGGCCAAGATCTGAAAGAATAATTGTTTTCTTTTGTGGATTGAGGTAGAAATATGTTGAGGGACTTACCAGTGTCACAAAAAGAGATCAGTGGGTCATAGACTTGAGAGTAGGTTTCTCCATATCTAAATTTATCTGGTTTTGCGTTTTTATTCACTGTTGAATTTATGAAAATTTTTTTATATAAAGCAGACTTGTAAGCAAAATACAGGTGCTCAGAATGTTTTCTTGATAGATTCCTAGTAGATTTATTTTTATTTGTAAAATAATCACTGATCAACTTTAAACTATCAGTAGGCAAACTAATTATCACCTGATGAACAGCTGTAAAAATTGTAAAATCATCATATTTTAAACTTTTTACCTCCCTGTCTAGCCAAAATATTATTTTTAGCATAATCAAGTGCTCTAAAATAGTTATAAAAGATTATTTTTTTATGGAAAGCCTCTTCTCTGAAATGCCAACCTTTTGTCAAGCCTACATGAGGAATTTTTTTTCAGGGATGAAAAACCAGTCTCTGGAAGATTGTCCATCTCTATGCAGTGTTGCCATACAGAAGACTATGCTTAGGCAAAGAACCAGTGCATCTTTTCCTTCCTGCCCTAACATTTTGACGTTAGCCCTAGTATATGCTGCTTGACTGTTGTGACATTCCACTTCAGAGACAATCTCCATTCAACACTTTGTAAGAAGATTATTTGTTGCATTTGACAGAAATGTTATAGGATCTTTTAATATGAAGGATACTGTTATAAAAGAGAAATAATTTCTAGCATGGAGACAGACCACCTGAATCACGACTTGAAAACAGAGCATGACCTAAACCCATCGATAGACAAGTGCTCTGTATTGCGAGCTGACACAGAGAGCCAGGAGTTATCTTTCCCTCTTGTCTCCCTCCTTCAGGAAGGATTACAACACAGAAATTCACATTTCATAGAAGAGCTGTTTCAGATTAACTAGCATTCAGCCTGGTTCACTGCATTTGGCTTTCCTTAAGTTTATAACATGATGGTGAGTCAACACCATTGAGAGAGAGAGCCATTATTGGTGGAAGTATCATATTCCCTCCTCAGAGAAGTTAGACTGCACAGGCTGAGGGCCGTGCGTCATTTTGCATCCAGAAAACTAACATAAATCATTGCATAGGTGTGCATTCTGAGACACAGAAATACAATGGGTAACAAGGAGTCCATACCATAGACTGTATTAGACCAGTTTTTGGGGGCATTCTAAGTTCTTTCAGAAACTTTCTGTATGGACATTATGTGGACACTTACGAAATAGTCAAAATTAGAACAACAACAAACTTTCCAGCCTGCAGAAAGAGGGGATTTTTTTGATGGTGGTCTATTTGTCTCTGTGTGGGAGAAGTGTGTAGAGGAGGTGTCTTGTGTGTGCATGTGTGAGATCCATTACCTGCAGGAAAAAAAAAGTGGCAAAAAATGAGGCTTCTACGTTTTAAAAGTGGCTGACTCTGTGATTACCTCTTCCTGTTCTTCATTTTTCATTGATCTTGCTGTTGTAAAAGTTTGACGTCTGTGACAGGCATGAAGTTCCCAACTTAGTGAGCAAGGTGACTTGAAAATAAAATTCAAAAAAAACCAGAAAACATTTGCCTGTATAAATCAGCATATTTCAGGCATTTCTGGGGAGTTTGGGGAGCTTGCAGCCCATTGCCTGCACCAGCAAATGTGAATGACTGGTAGGCCAGTCAGTCCTGACAGGTGCAGAAGGGAACTAAGAGGAAGGTGGAGGCGAGAGAAATGAATGTTTTTCTTGTTTTAGTTTGCCTCTCAGCATTCTCTCTGGGGATGTCATTCTCTGCTGTTGACTGCTATCTCTCTACATAGAGCATACCCTTTTGCTGTACAAAACACCTCTTGCTGCTTAAGCAAAGAGTAAGCCTTAGCCAGTCCTTCAGATTCTTGCTTCTAGCATTGTTTTCATTTAATTCTGCACTGTCTTCTATACTATAAACACACAGAGGAATGACTTGCACTTATGTTGAGACACTATAAGTACACTCTGATATCCTCATTGAATCAAAGAACGTATATTAAAAAAAAAAATTAAACAACCCAGACAATCTTTCTACTTCAAAGTCTTGTTCAGAGCATTATTATCTTATTGCCTGCTACTTGAGAAAGGCAGCAGCTGCAGCATACTTTTTCTAAAGATTCTCTGGCTAAGTTTTTGCACCTTGTTTTACCTCTACACCTTCTCTCAGTAAGCCTGAAGCACTCCCTTTAGGACCCCACATTTATTCTCAAAGAACAATCCATTTTCAGTAATCCTAATTTCACCAGTTATTGCAAAAATGCAACAAAAGACTGATTTGGGCTCTTTGGCAGTGAACAAAGTAGTACATAGGCCTTTCTGCCATGGGCACAAATGACAAACTTATAGCAAAGTCCAGATTGGAAGAGACTGAAGATCTGGCCTGATTTCTCACAATTATAGATATCCATATCGCAGTTTTAAATTAATACACTATGTTTTCTTCTAATATTTTTTAAATTAAAAATGCTTTTGAAACATGAATATGAAGAAAATATTTAAGGGAAATTTGTGTTATCAAATAAAATGTTTATAGAAAACCTCTTATCTGCATAACAATCTTATTTGAGAATAATAAACAATAATTTAAGAACCTCCCAAAATCCTTGTTCTAAAGTAAAGTATAAAAAAATGCTTGAATAGCATCTGTGTACAGGAATATTGGAACATTTTCCAGCACTGGATGGTCACTTTAGTTTACCAAATGTATTCATAATGAGGAATACTTTTTTGGAGCTGAAACTGTAGAAATATGTAAAAGTTGAACAGTGAGATGAAAACAATGAAAACTTTTGAGTATGGGTTTGGATTTGGTTTGTATGATACTCAGGAGTTCAAGTAGGACTTGTTCAATGAAGATCTTTGGTGGAAATTATATAGGAAGTTAGTCCAGAAAGTGATCAAGGTTTCCCTTGGTCTTAACATTTATAAAATGTGTACTATATTAAATCATATGTAGATATTTTTATGATATATGGGATGGGGGGGTCTGCAAATGTATAAACAGCAGTAGCATGGCTTGTTCTACAAGCCTTTAAAAATCTGTTTGACAGCTCTAATCCTGGTTATTATTTTCAAAATGTTGAATATGGAAGCAGCCAAAATCATCTTTCATGAAGGCACACATCAGCAGGCAGTACAGGCGTGGTATGATGGGTTAGCCCTTCTCTGGGGGACAAACCACACACCCACTCATGCAATTCCCCCCCCCCACCAGAGGACAGGAGAGAGAATTAAAGGGGTAAAGAGAAAAAAGGACTCATGGGTTGATATAAGGACAATTTAATAACTAAACTACAATAATGTTGAAAAGAATACTATATACAAATATAAAAATGAGTGATACACCGGGATACTGCCCCCCCCCCACCCAATGACCAAGACTCATCCTGTTCCCGGCTAACGATCCCGGAGCAGGGAGAGTCCCGAAACCACACTCACGGAACGGAGATAACAGTCTGAGCGTACCAGACCGAGAGCTGACCTGGGTAGGGGGGGGGAAGGCCTTGGGAGAGAGACCACGTGGAGCGAGATGATCTGGAGCCAAGAGAGATCCGGAAACCAAAGGGACCCAGAACAAAAAGGGACGACCTTCCGGAGGGTCCTCACCTATATACTGGGCACAATGTGTATGTTATGGAATAGATTATTGGACACTCTGGGTCTCAATCCTGAACCTAAGATCAAATCCTGGGCTAGTAACTGGGGCTGTGCTCCCTCCCAACTTCTCCAGTCTGCAGTTCTTGGCAGCAGCATAATCACTTCTTATCAGCTTTCTTCTGAGCACAAATCCAAAACACAGCCTCTTGCTAGCTATTATGAAGAAAGTTAACTCTGTTTCAGCTTAACCCAGGACACATGGTCTTCAGCATCCTATACACAGAACCACTGAATTTCTACAAGGCCTATTATCCCAGGTCTACTTTCTTGGTTAATGTGGATATGTGATCTATCTTCTGTCTCTGGGTGTTTGTACTGTACTTTTCACTATGGTACCCACACAAACAGGCATTTTCAAGTAAAACATTGGAGTGTGAACAGTGAATTTTCTATTCACTCTAGCATATATTTTCCTTTATGTCTACTTCTTACAAATAAACATCAATCTTTCCAAGTAGTTTTACTGATCTTCTGTACAAAAAAGGTGGAGTTTTTTGCAGAGTTTTTACCTAGCATTTTACCTAGCATTTCAGTGATTTTTCCTCATTAAGTATTTACATAGTCAGACTGGATTGTATGGTCTAGGCTGGATTTAAACTTGGATTATAGGTCTTTCTGACGTACATTTCTGATAACAGTACTGCTAAAACAGAGAAAAAGTTTACTAAATGAAATAATTTATAGGGGCAAAAGCTAGAAAAAATGTATTTTCCCTTGGTGTAAATAAATGCTGTTGCGTGCAATGGATTACTGTCTGTTTATATTGTTAAATTCAACCCATCATATATTTATTATTTAATGTAGTGTTTTATGATTTGTGTCTATAAAATAATGAGCCTTCTGGCCTTGGTCTAGGATATTCTTTTTTATTAAACTTAACTTTAAATATTAGTGTTTCTTTAAAATGAAGCATATTACCAATTTTTGTTCTGGATCGGCTCTGGAGTACCTAGTATATGACTAGAATTCAGAGGAGCAATTTGTTCCAATGTTAATTCAGCTGATGTTGGAAAGACCATTTCAGTATAGCAAGATCCCTAGTAGGGCAGAAAAGAACCATGTGGCTGCAAGAGACACAAAGATGTTACCATATCATAAGGCACTAGACTGAGTGAAGACTGCTGTCCCTTTGCATAGCAAAGGTAGACTCACCCCAAAGAGTTGCAGCAGGGATCTTTGAAGGACAACCAGACTTTGTTTCACTGACTTTAAAAAGGATTTACATTTGCATCAGCAAACACTATTACTTGGACTTCTAATTATAAAGCCCATTTTCAGTTTACACATTGGGATTACTGCTGGCTAGTGAAAGGTCAATTTCTGTCCTACAGCAACAAACCCCATTTGGAAAAGATGGATGTATTTGATTGTTTCAATAGCATCATGGCATCTAATATTTTATCAAACAAATTACACATTAAAACCTCCAAACTGTTATGCATCTAGGAAAAGTAGTTTCTATAAATTCTATGTGTGACATCAAGCTCTGATAATTGCACTAGTGAAATAGGCCTGCTATGCAATAAATCTCTCAGAAAGTCCTTTCTGTGTAGTTTGGCCAGTTATGACAGTTAGAATAGCCTGCAACGACTTCTGTACTATATGCTTGACTTATACTTTAGAAGTGAATGAGTCATAAGGTGCCTCTGGTTCTTATTGGGGAAGATAAGAGAAGTAAATTACTTCCTTTATTTTTTCCAAAGGCTGTAAAAATCTTGTGCTAAAAAATATAAAAATGTAGTCTTGTTTTGTTTTTGTTTGTTTTCTTGTTTTGAAGTCAGTTGTAAGTATTGGTTATTTTCAAACCCATTCAATATCACTAGAGACTGAAGTGCAACTGGGATGTGAAAGTTTTATGTGGGCATATGGGATAATAAGATGTGCTTAATTGGGAAATAAGCATTATTTGAGACATTGAACAAAATGCTGTTTTATACGGTGGGCTGAACAAGAATAAGTACAAAAAAAAAAGTCATAAACTGTAGATTTTTGCAGTTACTACAAGACTGGAAAAGAATGGTTTGGTGGTTATATTTGTTTAGCTGTTAGATGCTATTACCGCTGCTGTAACATGCTCTTACATTGTCGTTATCTCACAAAACTGAATTTTAAAGACATTTACATATCTGTATAAGATCAAAATTCAGAAAGATTTAGTCAGTAGTATTATGTATCTGAGATTAGTATTTGCTTATTTACATTATATTTTCATTTATCTATGCAGCTTAAATAAAATACCTTTGATACCTAACTAGAGTTTTCAAAATGTTCCCTTAAGAAAACATGTTTCTAATGTCTTCAGCTTATCTTCAGAGTTAAGAAAAATTTCTGGTGCTTGGTGGCTGCTTTTGGTCCTTGGTAGCTGCAAATCCCTCTTTGCCCTGCCGTAACCTTATCAACCCATGAGAGTCAGAAACTCACTAGTGTGAATCAGCTCCTTCCAGAGAAGTGCCATAACCCAGCAGCCTATTGCATGAGCTGCAGGCAGGAAAAAAATTACTGTATTCAGAAAGCTCTGACGACGTTCAGAGGTTCACAGCAGGCAAGCACCTGTCCCACAGGTGGAAGTCCAAAAGGAAGTTATGGCTTGGGTAAAAGTTATTTTGGTACTAACTGGGAGTGGATTCAATATTCTGTACCACTCTCTCCAACATCCTGTACCACAGTTTTTCTGTGTTAACATCACAGAATCACAGAATGTTAGGGATTGGAAGGGACCTCGAAAGATCATCTAGTCCAATCCCCCTGCCGGAGCAGGAACACCTAGATCAGATCGCACAGGAACGCATCCAGGCAGGCTTTGAATGTCTCCAGAGAAGGAGACTCCACTACCTCTCTGGGCAGCCTGTTCCAGTGCTCTGTCACCCTCACTGTAAAGAAGTTTTTTCTCATGTTCAAGTGGAACCTCCTGTGTTCCAGCTTGAACCCATTGCCCCTTGTCCTATCACTGGATGTCACAGAGAAGAGCCTGGCTCCATCCTCCTGACACTCACCCTTCACATATTTATAAACATTGATTAGGTCACCCCTCAGTCTCCTCTTTTCCAAGCTAAAGAGACCCAGCTCCCTCAGCCTTTCCTCATAAGGGAGGTGCTCCATTCCCTTAATCATCTTTGTGGCTCTGCGCTGGACTCTCTCCAGCAGTTCCCTGTCCTTCTTGAACTGAGGGGCCCAGAACTGGACACAATATTCCAGATGCGGTCTCACCAGGGCAGAGTAGAGGGGGAGGAGAACCTCTCTTGACCTACTGACCACCCCCCTTCTGATACACCCCAGGATGCCATTGGCCTTCTTGGCCACGAGGGCACAGTGCTGGCTCATGGTCATCCTGCTGTCCACCAGGACCCCCAGGTCCCTCTCCCCTACACTACTCTCCAACAGGTCAGTACCCAACTTATACTGGAACCTGGTGTTGTTCTTGCCCAGATGCAAGACTCTACACTTGCTCTTGTTAAATTGCATTAGATTTTTCCCCGCCCAAATCTCCAGCCTGTCTAGGTCTCGCTGGATGGAAGCACAGCCTTCTGGCGTGTCAGCCACTCCTCCCAGTTTCGTATCATCAGCAAACTTGCTGAGGATGCACTCTACTCCCTCATCCAAGTCGTTGATGAATATATTGAACAGCACAGGTCCCAATACCGAACCCTGGGGGACTCCACTAGATACAGGCCTCCAACTAGACTCCATCCCATTCACCACAACTCTCTGGCTTCTTTTCTCCAGCCAGTTCACAATCCATCTCACCACCCGATCATCCAGATCGCACTTCCTCAGTTTATCCGCAAGGATTCTGTGGGAGACGGTGTCAAATGCTTTTCTGAAATCGAGATAGACCACATCTACTGCTTTTCCATCATCTATCCACCTGGAAATGTCCTCATAAAAGGCTATCAGGTTGGTCAAGCATGACTTCCCCTTGGTGAAGCCATGTTGACTGCCTCTAATGACCTTCTTGTCCCTGATATGCCTACATATATGTACATACATGTACAGTAGTTGTCTGAGATATGAATATTTTCATCTTAAAGTGAGTGGAACAAACTCTTTTAGAGGTCCTCATTTTAGAAAGACTAGAATTAAGCATTTCTTAGACATTTTAATATTAAGATGAGAACATGCACTGCATGACTATGTCTATGAAAAGCAATCTAAGAACAAAACCAAGCAGGAAGTCCACCTTGGTAATATTCAGTAACTTAGTGTTTAAAAAACATATCAAGGATGTGTCATTCAGATTCAGTTTATGCTTTTCCAGAGTCTGATCCTTGATCTTCCCAAACACAGATGAGTTTTCTAAACACTACGGCACTTTATAAGTGGTCTCTCAGTAGTCTTAATGTTCCCATTATCTCTTCTACCTCTGTAAATAGGAAAATACAAATTGGTGCAGGGTCTTTAACCAGTGACTTTTACAGTGCAAGGGAATGGTTTCACTATTGACTTCTTGAATCAGTCTTTCTTTTATGCTTAGTAAATATCTACCTGAAAACTGAAAAAAACCAGGGTCATGAATATGTATCTCCCACATCTTATTTGAATGCCAGATATAGCTAAGCTTCTGGGTATTCTAGGATGCTTTTCGCTCTCTGATTGTGTCAGTATTTAAGAAGTTATTTCAATTAAATATCTGTCCAAACTGGTATGTTCTTCCGGGGTTTTTTGAACTTTGACAAATAGATATTTTCTGAGAGAACAATGTTTTTAAAGAAAACAAAAAAGTAAAAACAGGTGAACTTTTAGTGGAGCGCTGAGTAATATGATACAAAAGGAAACCTTTTACTTCTAGATGGAATCTGTTATTCCTTTCTTAGGTATATTTTCTACAGAAAAGTTATCCTCAGTTTTTTATGAACAGCTCCTTACAGGATGACAGCCCTGCCTACTACAATTCATCCCTGAAAAGATTTTTTAAAGATTTATTTACTTCTAGCCATTTTTTATAATTTTATCTTTTCTAGCTTGAGCCTTTATTGCCACAACAAGTTCTTAACGTTCTCTTTACATCATCTAAAACCTGATTTCAGGAACAGTCCAAAGGAAATGAAAAACCATGTTCTGTGATCTATAAGGCTGTAACTCTTCATGAACATTGGTACTACTGACAAACACATAACTTACTGAACCATGAGCAATCTGAATTCATATGGATAGAACTGATAACCTACAGCATCATTGTAGAAGACAATCTCTGATTGCATTTGAACAGTAAAAGAAAAGTATTTTTCCTATAGCTATGGAAAATGAAGCTAGAATAAACTGACACTAGCATTGTAAAACTGTTAACACTGTTCTTTCAGCAGAAAGTTTTTTCTGTACCCCATGCAAGCTTGAAGAGCTATCAACTCCAAAACTTTGTATTTCAGAGCAATTAATGATTCCTTCAAATTAACTTCTGTTAAAAATGAGATGGCTTTCTATAGATTCCCTCCATGTCATCTTGGCCCTCAGTTTTAGTTTTGGATGAGTGCGGTCTTTAGAAGACACTAGTGTATATATACCAAAATCTCCAGCAAAATTAGCACTGATTATTGGTTCTTCTGTAAGTCTGAGTCAGTCAGTAGTGTCATGTGTGATTTTTCTTTGGGATTTGCCCATCTGATCAGAAATCTTTGAATATTCTTTGACCATCTTCTCTTTTTAGAATCATAGAATTGTTTGGGTTGGGAGGGACCTTTAAAGATCATCTAGTTCCCATCTCCCTGCCATGAGGTGTCACAGATAGTGATTAGTTGTGGAGAAAGGAGATAGTTGGGCAAGAAGTGAAGAACAGTTTTTTTCTATAGGCTCTACAGAAGTAAGTTCCCAGAGACAGTCAAGGTCATCGTTAGTCATTTGTGCTCTCAGTCAAACCAGAAGCCATGTGGTGGCCAGTGGAACTGTACAAATCACCTGGTGCAGAAATCTTTGCCTAAGAAAGTGATGGAAAATCCCCCTACAAACATAGTAGAGTACATAAGTAAGAGACCTTTCTTTTCCTCTGCAATCTCTACACTGAAGAGTTGGTGTTGTCTTCTAAAGAGACAGAGATTTCTGTTTTGAGACCTTTGACTGTTTACACAGCCCATAGGTAAATTTCAGAATTGTCACCATCGCTCTGTGTATTCAGATTTCAAAATTTTGCAGTCTCTTCTAGAGCAAGGTTTTCACTCAAAGGTCAAGCAATATTTTAGATGACTAAGCACAAGAGAGCTAGTGCTATTTTTTCAGTCTGAAGGATCTCTTTTTAGAGATTAAAGTAATAGCAGCATCTGATACTTGCATTTGCTGTGTTAGTGAGTACTCATCAATAATGTAATGGGCAGTTCTGATTCTACCAAAAAAACAGGTGTTTTGGACAAGTATCATGCCGTGTACCTGCTGGTGTAGAGTTTTGATCCTTTTTTAAATTCTTCTTCGTACCTGTACTTTCAGTCCAGGTGCAATCATTTCCATATTATCCTTTACTAGCTCTAGGAATGTTATACTGGTGACTGTGTATTTTTTCCCTGTTTCTGTTGTTACCAGTGATAGCAAAATTACAAATGGAACCAGACAGATTTTAATCCCTATTGTTACTATCAGCAGTATACTGTGATTCTTTTAACTTCTCCAGTTTCAGTATATCAGACTTCCTGATTCTCTTTGCACCTTCAGTATTCTCTTCTGCTCTACCCCATTGCCAGGAATAAAGTTATCATGAAGAACAGAGGGAACAGACTCTGCTGAGTCACTTTCATTTTCATCTTAAGTCTATGCATCTTCCGTAACCTGAAGTTTGACAGTTTCTCTCCTGAGTTTATTTAATATTTTTCTTTTCCTAATTCCAATGCTGTTCAGTGGCAGTCATCTATGGAGAATGTATGTGGATTAAAAAAAACCAAAGTAATACTGGAGTTGAAAATTCGACACTTTCTGCAGAGTATTTGCCTCAAAAAGTGGTTGCACTGGCTAATAATGAGCATAATGAGATTATGGAGCCGATCCTCCTGGAAACTATGCTAAGGCACATGGAAAATGAAGAGGGCATTGGTGGCAGCAGACATGACTTCACAATGAGCAATTCATGCCTGACAAATTTGGTGACCTTCTGCAATGAGTTTATAGCATTGGCAAAAAAAGAGAAGACAGACATCATCTACCTGGACTTATGCAAAGCATTTGACACTGTCCTGCATAACATCCTGTCTCTAAATTGGAGACACATGGATTTGATAGATGGACCGCTCTCTGGATAAGGAACTGACTGGATGGTTGCATTCAAAGAGTTGTGGTCAGCAGCTGGATGTCCAAGTGGAGACTGGTGACGAGTGGCATTCTGCAGGTGTCAGTATTGGGACTGGTGTTGTTTAATATCTTTGTGAGAGACATGGACAGTGGGATTGAGTGCACCCTCAGCAAGTCTGCCAACACCTGGCTGTGTGCCTGATGTGCTGGAGGGAAGGGATGCCATCCAGAGGGACCTTGACAGGCTTGAGAGGGGGGGCCAATACAAACCTCATGAAATTTAACAAGGCCAAGTGCAAGGTCCTGCACCTGGGTTGGTACAATCCCAATCACAAATACAGGCTGGGAGGAGAATGGATTGAGAGCAGCCCTGAGGAGAAGGAGGTGTGGATGTTGGTGAATGAGAAGCTGAGCGTGACCTGGTGTTTCAGTTTGACCTGTATGGTGGTCAAACACCACACAGCCATTTGCTCACACTTCCCTCTCCCAGGGAATGGGTGAGAGAATTGAAGGGGTAAAGGGAAAAGAGACTCGTGGGTTAAGATAAGAACAGTTTAGTAACTAAACTGCAAAAAACCTGAAAGTACTAATGACAGTAATAATTATAATAGTGACATATACGGACTTGTACAAACGTACAAATGAGTGATACACATTGCAGCTGATCACCATTCAATGACCAAGGCTCAGCCCATTCCCATCTCATGATCCTGGAGCAGGGAGAATCCTGAAACCACACTCTCGGAGAAGAGATAAGAGCCTGAGCATCTGAGAGACTGAGAACTGACCAAAAGAGCAAGAGCTGACCCCAAAAGAGTGAGAGATGTCCAAAAGATTGAGGTGGGGAGAGTGAGGAAGAGAGGGGGAAACCTGAGGTGGGGGGGAGAGTAACTTCCAGACAGACTCTCATCTATATACTGGGCATGACGCTCATGATATAGAATATACCATTGGTCAATTTGGGTCTCAGTTCTAAAAGTAAGGTCGAATCCTAAGCCAGTAATTGCAGGCTATGCTCTCTCCTAGCTTCTCCTGCACCTGCAGATGATGGCAAAGCATGAAATCCTTGATTGTCCTGGCAGCAACTGTAGACATCAATATGTTATCAGCCTTCTTCTCAGCAATAATGCAAAACATAGCCTCATAGTAGTTACTATGAAGAAAGTTAACTCTGTCCCAGACAAAACCAGGACACCCAGCTTGCAGCCCAGAAAGCCAACTGTGTCCTGGGCTGCATCAAAAGAAGTGTGACCAGCAGGTCAAGGGAGGTGAATCCCCCCTTTGCTCTGCCCTTGTGAGACTCAGCTTGGAGTACTCTGTTCAGCTCTGGGCCTCCAACACAAGAAGCACATGGACCTGTTGGAGCAGGTCCAGAAGAGGGTCGCAAAGATTATCAAAGGGCTGGAGCACCTCTTCTATACGAGAACAGGCTGAGAGAGTTGATATTCTTCAGCCTGGTAAAGAGAAGGCTCCGGGGGGACCTCATAGCAACCTTCCAGTAGCTGAAGGTTGAAGGAGTAGCCTGTAGAGGGACTCTTTATCAGGGAGTGTAGGGATAGGATGAAGTGTAATGGTTTCAAACTGAAAGATGGTAGATTTAGATTAGATATTAGGAAGAAATTATTTTCCTGTGAGGGTGGTGAGGCACTGGAACAGGTTGCCCAGAGATATTTGTAATGCCCCATCCCTGGAGGTGGTCAAGGCCAGGTAGTATGAGGCTTTGAGCAACCTGGGCTAGTGGAACGTGTCCATGCCATGGCAGGGGGGTTGGAACTCAATGATCTTTCAAGTCCCTTACAATCCAAACTTTTTTAGAATCCTCTAAATGTAAGAAACTCTCCCATTTAAAAATGAATTTTCAAACCTCAGAACCTAGGCAGCATCAAGAACAATTTTCAGTTTCAAAAGACCTTCTTACTTTTTCCTTTGGAGAAATAATGGAGATTGCAAAATATGGGTAAATGTAAATCTCGTGATTTACATGAAATTAATAAACCTCCTTGATTCTGCTGCCCACAACATCAGCACACAAAGTTTATTCTCACTAACTTTCTGCTTTTCAGAAGCTTACTAACAAAAGACAAAGACTGGAAAATGGAGAAATTCAACATCAGTTGTTCTCGAAAGACTTTTGAAAGAAACAGCCCTTCCCTGATCTTGTTATAGCTTTCAGAGACTCAATTGGTATTCCGTACTGACAGATAAAAGGAGAAGCATGGGAATATCTGATCCATACAGATCCCATACAACAACAAAGATCAGAGCTTTTGGAAAGCCACTTTCTCCTTTGACAGAGCCTGTTGCTGCTAAATTTGAAGAAGAGACACAAAGATGTTAAGCCTTGGGAATAATGAGAGGGCCATATGCTCTAAAATAATTTTAGAGTCATTTCTCTGCTCAAGTTCACTCCCTCTGGAAGAGATTACAAAAATGTAAACAAATTAATAATAAAATTTCAATGTTTTTGTTGTTCATCTTCATGGAATGCTGTAGGGAGATAATTCTCAGGACCTAGCACTGCTCATTTATATGGAAGCAATATGAAATGAGTATGAAACAGACCAGGCCAAAAATCTTCTCTAATACTTCCAGATGTGCCTTTGTGGTCTTTCCCAGTAGGATAGGAGGGACACCAGCTCAAATAGAGTTTAACAATTAAATATTAAAATAGTAACTGTTAAAAATGTAAACTTCAGACAAGAATACAATTTTGAAAGTATGCCTAGGGTGTCTCTGTATGCCTGATACAAAAAATTGAAAACATTACTTGACCTTTGAGTTAACACCCTGCTCTAGGAGACTTTGCAAAATTTTGAAATCTAAATACACAGAGCAATGGTGAGAATTCTGAAATTTATTTATGGACTGTGTAAATGTTCAAAAGTCTCAAAACAGAAATGTCGCTTTAGAAGACAACACCAATTTTAAATTACACACATGCAAGATATATGTAATAGAAATATAGGTTTTTCTTGCTAAAATTGGGAGGCCAAAGTGTCAGAATTGTGCCCTAGGTGACTAGTGTGTGCAGTATAGTGGAGGCTCCATCGTCACAGATCCACGGACTCTGGTTTGAAAGCAAATAAAACAGAATTACATGAAGCTGACTTTCTTGATTAATGAGTTCCACAAATCCAACCTGCTTTGAAGAGAAATAGAGATGGGCACTGACACAAAGATATTTTGTTATGTTATTGCAAAGTTGAATTTACCATATCCTTCACATTAGTAGATATTGTAGCCTTTTGCCCTCAAAATATTGTCTGTCAAAACTAGGTAGAAATATTTTGGCCATGTGCCTGGAAGTTCATCCAAATATGCCCTTCCTGCTGGTGACTTGATAGGTCTTGTCTGACTCTGTGCTACACTGCCTGAAGTCTTCCAGAATAATAATTCTATGGACTTTATTATTTCTAAGTAAGGGAAATTTCAGGTAAGCAAAGGTATTTTCACTGTTAGCATGATTGACATTCATAGTAATTTAGCAATGCAAAACCATAGATGGGAACATAAAACCCCCAAAATGCAGATTCCCTTGAAATGACAAGGCTTATTGATTCCATTTCTTTTCTTTATAGAGAAGTTTTTGAAATGAAAGCTATAACCTCAGGCTTCAAAACAGTCACACTAACTGTGTTTACAGTAAAGTTCTATATACCAACTAGATGACTTAGAATAAATCTTTCTGTTTTGTCCTATTCATACTTAAAAATTTACTTATATGTCAGTACCAAATTACAAAGTATCAAAAAAGAGCTATTATAAGTTCTGGAAAAGTATCTATAATTTAGATAGCCTTGATTGATATAAAAATCTTCCTTATTTAAAAATTTCTTCTGTATTCCATGTCTATAAAATGGCAACTACTTTTTGAAATGGAAATCAGCAATAGAGCCAAAACAATTCAAGACATGACAAGTCTTTTCTTGCTCATGTATACTCCCCTAAGTGCTTGGCAAACTAATGCTACTTTGAAATGTGATAGATGTTTCTGATTGCCATCAAAAAGTCCTTTATGGTGACTTCTAAAATCAATTGTGCTGATTTTTCTCAGCTATATTGTACATTTTCATTGCTTATTCACTTGGTGTGAATAACCCCCATTTTTAAAAAAAGAAAATAATGAAGATGTGGGAAACTGCAGGCCAGTCAGTCTCACTTCTGTGCCTGGTAAAATCATGGAGCAAATCCTCCTGGAATCTATGCTAAGGCACATGGAAAACAAGCAGGTGATTGGTGACAACCAACATGGCTTTACCAAGGGAAAATCATGTCTGGTGAATTTGGTGGCCTTCTATGACAGGGCCACAGCACTGGTGGATAGAGGAAGGGCAACTGACATCATCTGCCTGGACTTGTGCAAAGCCTTTGACACAGTCCCACATGACATCCTTGTCTCTAAGTTGGAGGGACGTGGATTTGACAGAAGGACCACTCACTGTATAAGGAATTGACTACACGGCCACACTCAAAGAGTTGTGGTCAATGGCTCAATGTCCAAGTGGAGACCAGTGACAAGTGGTGTTCTGCAGGGGTCGGTACTGGGACCAGTGTTGTTTAACATCTTTGTTGGAGACATGGACAGTGGGATGGAGTGCACCCTCAGCAAGTTTGCCGATGACACCAAGCTGTGTGGTGTGGTGAAGACGCTGGAGGGAAGGGATGCCATCCAGAGGGACCTTAACAGGCTTGAGAGGTGGGCCAATACAAACCTCATGAAATTTAGCAAGGCCAAGTGCAAGGTCAAGGCAATCCCAAGCACAAATACAGGCTGGGTGGAGAATGGATAGAGAGCAGCCCTGAGGAGAAGGACTTGGGATAATGGTTGATTAGAAGCTGAATGTGAAGCTGCAGTGTGCGCTTGCAGCCCAGAAAGTCAATCATGTCCTGGGCTGCATCAAAAGCAGCATTAGCAGCAGGTCGAAGGAGGTGATTCTCCCCCTCTGCTCTGCTCTCATGAGACCCCACCTGGAGTACTCTGTTCAGATGTGGGGCCCCCAACATAAAAAAGAGCTAGACCTATTGGAGAGAGTCCAGAGGAAAGTCACAAAATTGGTCAGAGGGTTGAAGCACCTCCTCTATGAGGACAGGCTGAGAGAGTTGATATTGTTCATCCTGGAGAAGAGAAGGCTCCGAGGAGACTTAACAGCAGCCCTCCAGTACCTGAAGGGGGCCTACAGGAAAGAAGGGGAGGGACTTTTTACAAGGGCATGTAGCAACAGGATGAGGGGTAATGGTTATAAGCTGAAAGAGGGTAGATTTAGACTAGACATTAGGAAGAAATTTTTTCACTGTGAGGGTGGTGAGGCACTGGAACAGGTTTCCCAGGGAAGCTGTGGATGCCCCATCCCTGGAGGTGTTCAAGGCCAGGCTGGATGAGGCTTTGAGCAACGTGGTCTAGTAGAGGGTGTCCCTGTGCATGGCACGGGGGTTGGAACTCGATAACCTTTAAGGTCCTTTCCAACTCTAGCCATTCTCTGATTCTATGATTCTATGATTCTATGTACATATGGGGACTAACTTTGTCATGGTGTTTCAGTGCTGGTTCCAACTCTAATCCCATGACATCTGTTAGTGCGCCAGTGATTGCAGATAATCTGTTTCCCCCACATATGGCTCTAATGCATTTGTTCATTTTGTTGGAATCCTGCATGCAAATTTATAATAGCATTGCTTGTTGGTATAATTTTTCTTTAGACTTTTTGATGTTAGTAATTAAAAAATATGCTTTGGTTCTAGCTTTATAATAATGATGTCATGCACTTCTTATGGTTAATTCCTAAAAGAAATTCTTTCTGATGACTTTATAAAAAGACTAGACAAACTACTCAGGATACTTTATTTGGGGCTGTAATAAGTCATTGACTAGTCTACAAAGAGACATGTGACTGCCCAAAGCTGGATGGTAAGAAGTTACAGGGCATTTTGTTGGGTTGCATTCTGATATTAATTGTCAGATCATTTTGACTGTGAATCTTTATTTGAAACTTCAGAGCTCCATCTTCCTTCAGACACCCTGCTGGATAAAATTGTGGGGGTCTATTCGTAAATCTGAGATATTTTAGTTGCACGTATAATACGTAAAACAGTTATAATCTGTGGGCTTTGTTGTATAACTTATTTAATATTTGCCTTCTCATCTGTTAACTACTCTCAGTCACTGGAAATCTATGCAATACTTTGTCCAGTTTGCTCAGAGAGGCTAACCTCTTTGTACTGTCAATATATGTTTTTAATAAAAATAAAAATGACATATTACCATAAATATATATGGAACTTATATGCTGTTAATATTTATGACACCTGTAAAATGGATCCTTGAGTTTTCCACTGAAGGAACCTCTCAGGTGTATCCATAGAGAGGCTCAGCCAGAACACTGTGACTGATAAGGAGCAAAACAGGATCCTCATGTGTCGCATGGGAAAGAGCAAACCTATGGGACATTTGAGGGAGATTGGAGATATAGCTGTTACAAGACGTTTCTGAGAAGGGTCAAATGCAGGGAAAGGAAGGGATGAAAGCAGGTCAGGGAGGAACAAACCTGGGGAAACATAGAGGGTGGGAGATAATGCCAGGTTTCATGACTGGTAGATGAGGGGAGAGCAGTGGCTATTGTCTACCTGGACTTCAGGAAGCCTTTGACACTGTGTCCCGTAAGATCCTCCTAGAGAAGCTGTTGATGTACAGGCTGGATTAGCAGACAGTGAGGTGGGATGAAAACTGGCTGAGTGGCTGGGCCCAGAGGGTGGTTATCAGCAGTGCAACGTCTAGATGGACGGTGTACCCCAGGGGTCAATACTGGTTCCAGTCCTGTTTTACCTCTTCTTTAATGATCTGGGTGATGGGGCAGAGTGTACCCTCAGCAAGTCTGCAGATGAAACAAAAACAGGACAGGTGGCTAATAATGCCATAGTGTCATGCTGCCATTCAGACAGCAATCTCAACAGGCTGTAGAAATCGGCTGTAGAAATGGGCTTCTTATCTACAAGAAGGGCCATAAGGAGGACCTGGGGAACTACAAGCCTGTCAGTCTTACCTCGGTACCGGGGAAGATTATGGAACGGCTCATCTTGAGTGTGCTCACACGGCATGTACAGGACAACCAGAAGAAAG
>VZTO01024021.1:1129-19071 GCA_013400615.1 Syrrhaptes paradoxus
AAAAATTTCTTCACTGAAAGAGTGATCAGGCATTGGAACAGGCTGCCCAGGGAAGTGGTGGAGTCACCATGCCTGGAGGTGTTCAAGAAACGTGTAGATGTGGTGCTTGGGGACATGGTTTAGTGAGTTAGGTGGTGTTGGGTTGGAGTGGATGGTCTTTGAGGTCTCTTCCAACCTTAATGATTCTATGATCTAGCCCATACTACACCAGCTTTGTGAGGATCAATCTCTTCATTTCCCAAGCCAGTCATTTCATCATAGGTTATCAATGTTGGTTGAGCATGACTTCTCCTTTGTGAATCCTGGCTACTCCCAATCACTTTGTTGGTCATGGGCCGGGGAATAGTTTTCCAAGATTCGTTGCTCCATCACTTTCCCATGGATTGAGGTAAGGCTGACCAGCCTGTAGTTCCCTGGGTCCTCCTTCTTACCCTTTAAGGAGGTAGGAGTGATCATCTTGTGCATTAACTTTGGTGCCCCATGATACTCATTTAAACTTTAGCCTTTTAAACTACTACACTTCCATAAGGCATGCCGCTGTTACACAGAGAGAGAAAGAAACTAGGTTTAATTCTAACATTCTCCAAAATTTTAAAACGCTGCCAAATCCCCCATGCTGGAAGCCCAGGACCAGTTACTTCTGTCCATGCAACTGTTGCTGGGGAGTCCTCCTGTGCTATGAGAATTCTGGTCTCTCAAGAACAACAGGGTAAAGCAGATAGTACTTTATCCACAAATATTACATAACTTCCTGATTTACTCACTTCACAAACTATCAAATGCTTCATGTAAAGTTCTTTCCTTCCAAAAAAAAAAAAAAATCATATCAAAACAAAAACCCCACATTACCAATTCAGAAAACTCTAAAAGTCAACGTTTATGAACATTTATGACTGCCTCCACCTGAACCTGTTCTGATCCAGGCCTCACAAGTCTAGCTATGCTCAGTGTCTCTGTCTGGAGATTCAGAGATTCAGCCTGTAAAAAATTTCTAATGCAGTGTATCAGAATTATCCTGACTTCAAGGAAAAAGCTGCAAATGGACTGTACAGGTCCATTCACACATTCAAGTCTCCAGATTTTGTCTTTCTTAGAGCCTCTAAACCGTTCTGAGATGAAAATAAAGGTCACAGGTTTTTTGCAATACTGAATACAGGGACAAGTAAAGCACTAGCAAAAGAGATGGAAAGAAACTACCCCATCATACCAACTGATCCAGATGGACTAGACAACCTAGGAAAACTATCTTAGCGGTACTTTCTAAGACAGAGTTGTACTGAAAAGCATTAAAATGCCTGTCTGATCATATTGTTCAGCTACAGTCTACAAACGAGCAAAAAGGTAAACAGAAAAATACTTAAACTGCATCAGTTGAATGCAGATAAAACAGATATTATCTGGTTGACTACAACTTTCCCTATTTACATTCTACAAATGAGCAACTATATGTTGAAATGCTGCTTCTTGGGTATAATAAACACTGGTGGGTTTCTACCATTAGCAGTGAAAGATTTGCAAACAGAATTCTTAAGTGATACTATCTTTAACTTTCACTGAAAAGTTTTCCAAAGCTGCTTTCCTGGACAACAGACACGAGAAATCTAGTTACTGTTGACTGAGGCATCTTAGGAGCCAATGAAATATTCATTGGTTTCACACTATTGATATTTTTGAAAAATCCACATGACAAAGTTTGTGCACATTACTAGCTTATTAGAAATACTTGAAATTTTTCTCTAGTAGATCTAAATGTAAAAATTTGGCTAATCACATTTAAACTACCTGGCACTGGCTAACAGTTAACTCAATTAAACTGCATAATTTCCATACACTTCAATAGACAGATCAGCTTCTTTGGCATGGGTTTCATCCATATATGAGTAGAGAAGTTACATGTTCTCCAGTTTTAAAGGGTCTTCAAATCTGAGGCACTTTACACCAGTCTGTAAAGATCACAGATCCCTTAAAATTCAAAATAAATGTGATGTTTATATATAAATGCCTCCTCAGTCTAATAATTCCAGGAAGATATATAATTCACTGTTTCTCATGTCACCTAACTGAGCCAAAAACCACAGCAATCTTGAGTTAATGTTCTCTTCTGTTATTATTTTTAGAAAGTTGCTTTCAGCCTAGGCAATTTTTGTGCTTTATTTTTCCTGCCTTTCATATCTCTGACTTCGTCACTGTAAGTTTATCTGCACAAGCAGTACTAACCTGACAGATGAGTCGCCACTGTAAATAAATTGTCTCAGCACTAGAAGTAACAATCTTGAATTTGCACAACATACCAATCACAATCACTTATGCCTAAGCGTGCTCTAAGGATGTGGGCTTTTAAAAGACTCTCTTTTCAGATTATTTCTTATTGTCGTGTGAGAGTACAGACAATGTCTGGCATCTGGCTTAAATGTTCTCCCACTAGTTGCTGGCAGCAAGAAAGACTGATTTAAGGGAAAGGTGGGGGGGAGGTGGGCAGGGGGAGGACTGGACAAACAGAAGAGAGAAAAATGAATCTGAATGGCCACCAGTTAACCAAACAAAAGAGCCATGGAGGGACAGAAGATCAGCAGGGAAGCAGAGGTGGTAAAAGACAGGGCTTCCAGTCCTCCACCTCATACAAGGTGAAGTGCCAGGGAGTTTTTAAAAGAAGAGAGCACAAATAGGAGCTGAAAGGAACAAACAAAAGGCATCAGGAGGAAGGACAGGGAATGAATGGAGGGCTAAAGCAGACAAGACATAGTAAGGGACCATGGAGGGAGTGCCAAGAGTGTAGTTGTAAGGAACAGGAGTATGAGAAATATCTTGGGGAATCCAACAGGGGAAGAATGCTTTCTGATCTCCAGAACATATTCTTAGGACTTACAATTGACCCTAATGTATCAGCCTCTCAACATGCTTTTGTAACCAAACACATCCAGGCAAAATAAATCTTGAGTTTTGGTTTTTGGTTTGGTTTTTTTGGTTGGTTTTTTTTTGTTGGGTGTTGTTGTTGTTGTTGTTGTTGTTTTTAAATCAGTGATCTTTGGCATTTTGGTACAGCCATCTATTTGTTCCATTGAGATGAGGCTGCATTACGTTCCTGAAGGCCCCAACTCAACTGAGGATCCAGTCTCTTAGTTTTTAAGAAGGAAAATCTGTAATAGGAACCTTAAGAAATAGTTCTGAAGTCAAGTAATTACGCTGTTTGTGCTATACTTGAGTCTTTTGAAAATCCTTTTTGTGCAATAAAAATTATCTGACTTCTCTAATTCTTAATCTCTATTGACACTGTTGTGGTTTTTGTTTGGTAAAACCTGCTCCTAACGCATTCTCCACTCATGTCAAATACCTCCTTAATTTCCTATAAATCTTTCTCTGCCATGACATCCTTTTTCTCCCTCAGCTCTGTGCTTACATTGTATCAATTTCTACTTTCTTTCTCAGTTATTCCTCCGTCTCCTGTTTCTCTTGAATGTACTGCCAAGATTTCCATTTTAAATTAATCCTTATTTCCCCTTTAGACTTTGCAAGAAATGACTCAGTCCCCTTTAGACTGTATTTGCCTCTATAAAAAAGTTACACAGAAATGAAATTACATATTGTTTCACACTATGTGCAATGGTTATACACACAGTCTCCCTCCTCCCATTGGTATGATGTGACAGATTGCAATGCAAAAACCACAGTCTAGAAAAAAAAAAAAATCACATGACTTTTACATCTTCAAAAACATATCCTTTACACAATATCAGATGTAAAATACCTTACATTACATCTAATGAAAGTCAGCAAACAGTGTTTTGTGGGTTTTTTTTAAGCGGATGAACTGGTTTGTTTTCATAGATTTACAGACATATTTAGCTTATATATTAGTTATATTATATATATATACACATATATATTAGTTAATATATATACTAGGATCAAGTTCTGACAGAAAATTAGTTGGCAAACAAAGGCTATGAGCAATGAATCAGTAAACACTGAATCTTCATAACTCACATAAATTCTGTGAGACACTTGAAAAACCAGACATTTGTTTTGAAAAATGCTGAGATAAATGCCCTAAATTCCTGCAGCATAATTCATAGATCTCAGGGCCAGAAATAACACAGAAATTTTATTCTTTTATGCCATGCAAACAAAAATCAAAAAGGCTCAACAGAGCAATAATTTGATCGTCTATATAAAATAAAGCATAATTACCAACCTACCTTTATAATTACATCAATAAGTAGTATTTAAGTGTAACATTTCTTCCAGAGATATATCTGGACTGAGTCATATACCACCTCCTGGCTATTCCTGTGTCCAGAAGTCACAATTACCAGTCCTCCACCTTTTCATGATTTTTCTACCTCTTCTGCTCTTTTACACATCCTTTTAAGAATGGCCCTTTATTAACGACTTAGAGATAAATTCCTCCTCAAATTCAAAACTCCTATTTGTAAATCCAAATGCTCATAGGTCTTTTGCCACAGGATTTCTGTTTTGCCAATTGACGGGGTTAGCACAGAGGACAGAGGCACAAAAAAAAAAGTAAACTTATTTTTACTTATGTCCAAAGTGACAAAGTAATGCTGAAAATAGTACAGAGAAAATAAAGCAAGATAAGGTAAAGCAGCAAGACAACAAGCACAAAATAAGGTAATGCACTTAATCATGACTACATAGAGTTAGCAATAGTGATTAAGAAAGATACATCACCAATTGCCCTATATTACCATCATCCAGATCTGCAGACACTGGGGAGCCCATTTACAGCGAAGGATTTGGAGAACTCATCCCGGCAATTGGGAAATCTCTATACAGTGCGTTGACTGCATAGATGAGGCTTCCAAATTTCCCTGCAAACGGTCCCCGCTTTTATAAAGTTAAATAAACAACTTTCTACCTTAAGCTGCAAAACAACATCTGATGTAGTTTTTTTTCTTCCTTGTTAGCTTTTTCCCGCACTTGGCCAGAGCCCGAGAAAAATTTAAGAAGAAGTAAAGTATCTGGTTATCTTTGATTATGCATCTTTAAAAAACTCCCATAACCACCCTGCTACCTTCTGTCATGCAGAGGTCTGTTTGAAGGTTTGAGATAGGTTTATCTCTCTCTTTGGCAAGTGGGGCTACCCTTACACAACTATTATTTTACAGCAAGCGTTACAATTCTCTCTAAGCGTTACAACAAAAGCTTTTATAAACTGGCATATATTCATAAGGCAATACATTGCATATGTGATCAATATTATACATATTAGGTATATTGTTAGGCTGTGAGATTCATCTAGAGGTCAGCTTTGGTTCAGGGCCTCACTGCTCAGGCCCCAGTATTTCAATTTCATACCCGAAGTTCAAACTGAGCTGCTTGCCTTTTGCGAGTTCCACATACTCTTCAAAGCTCCTCAAAACACATTCCCTTGTTCTGCTCCCACGCTGGTCTGGCCAATAGGGGTTGTTTGTTCTTCTTGTATCTTGCAGCCTACTTCTACACCTTTGGCAACCTTCAGAGGCATTTAATTTATACAGGCCAAGCTGAACAACGATCAACTGATTAAATGTCTCTATAGTTTTCCATTTACTTGCCATTTCAATGTGAGCAAATCTACAGTCAGCTATAAATTCTTAAAAGAATACTTTTATTGTCAAGTCACTACTATACCGATGATCTCTTATCTTCCGTTAAGTGAATTTCTGGGATGGGAGGAGGAGTAAAATCAGACTAACTGGCTTACAGATACCTAGGTCACCTTAAAGGACCTTTTCTGAACATGGACATAGTTGTATTCTTTTGGTTTAGGCACTTATCTGCAATTTTATATTTTGAATTTTAAAAAATGAATGCTAATAGGCTAGAGAACTTCTTAGCAGTTTCGTTGAAGATTTGTTTGCTGATTATCCAGTTGATAAATGGTAACACAATACTACTGCAGACAGCATACTCTTGATTCCTAACAGACTAGAAGAGTCCTCCATCTTTATCATGTGATAGGTGCACACATCATCAGAGGCAACATGATTTTTGTTAATATTTTTGCTAGTTTTTAGTAGTTTTGCCTAGTAGTCATTGTAGTATTCATGGCACAATAAATCTCACAGTGCCTGTTCCGGTCTAAACCGTTTTTAATATTCAAACTCCTTTTTAAGAGGAAAACATAATAGTCAGCATGGAACAAAAACAAGTTCCAAAAGACAAAACCAACCAGAGATGCCTGGTTTTAAAGCAGTATCATGTCCAGAGTGATATTTTTTGTTTTCTTTTATAGTGAAAAAAAGTCCTGCTGGAAGAACTGTGTTTCAGTTGACAAAAGGGAATGCTATACTCCCTCCCTCTCTGGATCAGGTTAAGCATGAAAACTCTCAGTACAGACACAAACTTAGGAGGAAAGAACACAGGAAAACTCAATGGATAGAAATTAATGTGTTACTGTGTCAACAGTAATGCCAATAAATTAATGTTCAGAAAAATAACAGGTAAGATACTGTGCTTGCTGTCAATGGTGCCCATCGACATCAGTATGACTGTTAAACTACTGAAGAGGGAGCCAAAAGCCAACAGCAGGAGATATGTGGCATGAGAGTAATTACAAATGATCTATTTTTTCTTAGCTTTTACAGCCTTCTACAGCAACACGACCAAAGAGTAAGTTTTAAGAGTTGCTATCACTTCACAGTTATTGTATTTCACAGAATCACAGAATCACAGAATGTTATGGATTGGAAGGGACCTCGAAAGATCATCTAGTCCAATCCCCCTGCCGAAGCAGGAACACCTAGATCACCTAGATCAGTATTTGCTCTTGCTAAAACAGCTCGTCCTTTATTTCCACTAGTTTAAAGCATGTGGCTTGTCTTCTGGCAACAAACTGAAATCTCATCTTCATTGGACAGGATGTACTCAATGCTGTTATATCTTCTGAGATTTTAAACCTTTGAAAATTTAGCTTAGATAAGCCCCTTCATAGGTACAGAAAAGGCTTCTGTAAAACCAGTCCACAAAATTTATTGTCTTGCTTACTGAAGACCTATATTTTATATAGTTAAGTCAGTTGTTGGGGATATCCATTGGCATATATAACATAATTTTACTAAGGAGTCTTCCTGAACAGAAGAGATGCTGCCTGTCAAGTTTTCTGGAAAAGATTAGCTTGATTATCTCTTAATAGAGTATCAGGTACTTAACAGCCCTTGCTCTCTATTTTAAATGAAATTTCAGACTGGATTTATCCATGCAAGTTATATGATTATTTTGCCCAGAAAGTTATGTCATTTTGATGGTGTTTATGTCATTTTGATGGTGTTTATAAAGATGAGAAAGACAATCGTGTAAAGGAACTGCTTTGTATCTAAGGCTGGCAAAGGCAAACACAGTAAATCATTGACCTTTTTTGAGTTGCAACTACCATAAATAACTTTGTTCAACAAAAATAAAACAATAACCTGCCCTTTTTGTTGTATTAATAAATCAGCAGCAGACAAGAACGCATTGTCATAATGGTGTTAGTGTCCTCCTGCCACTATCACACAACAGCCGTTAGAATAACATTCACTTTGTTTTCCTTACTTGATGCCATTTCTCAAGCACAGCCATGTACCCTGCGTAACAACTGACCCTCTAGCCATCTCTGGGCTTCTGTCAATCCATGCATTATTGCCAGCAGGAGTATTTTATTTGCTGCTACCAGTTACATCAGGAGTTTTAACTATTTGTGAAGCTCCACTTCATGAAAAAAAGCAAGCAGTCAACAGGTAACTTGTGCACTCCTTTCTACAGGTAAACGCTGTTCATACCAGATAAGATGCTTAGTTACTCTAAAGGCAAGATGAGGTTACTTACCATATCAATTTCTTTATGGACTGCTAACAAATAAACTCTAGGCAAAGCATGTAAGTATCACTTGCTAATCCTAATTCTCAGTCACTTGCTTTACAAACTGGAACATACTCAAGAACTGGAAACAACCCCCGAATCCTGCTGCCTGAGGAGGAACTCAGAAGCCATGGGCTCAACGTTTGGTTTTATTACAGACTTCCGATAAGATGCTAGTCAAGAGAGTTAAACCAGAGCTTTCAGAGACCATCGCTAGCTATGGCATTCCTTTTTCTGGTTCATCTCACTTCAGAAAATGCACTGAGTTTTCAGAAGTTTTAAGGAGTCCAATCCGTAAGTGAGGGCCATAGGCACTCCGAGTGCTAATTGCTGAGAACAGGTAAAGTCACACTACTGTTCACTGAAGCACCCCAAATCCAGTGAATATCTCCAGTATTTTTATCATTAAGTCTATCCACTATGCAATTACTGATGTCTGAAATTAGCACGGTAACACATACTCTAACAAAAACCCTGTAAACCTTCATAAGGGAACATGTATGGCACACACACCCAACACAATTTGACAAAAAAGATTACAAATAGAAGGTTCATCCTGGGTGCATATAAAGAAAGGTGTTAGACATACACACACCTGCCAAGTCTCCTGCACAGAAGGTATAAGTGATAATTAGATCTGTTCTTCCGGAACAGAGGAATGGTTGAACTACAGTCAGCACACACACTTCTTTGGGGGAAACCCACAGACAAAATGACCACCTTAGAAAAAGCACTCTAAAGCCCATAATACAAATACAAAAAAAACCCGCACAGAGCAAGTGTAGCAAAACAAGCAATGAGTTCTTGAGGATCAGAAAAAAACATAGGCTTACCCACTGAAATGAGCATTAAAGAAGAAATAGTACAAAAACATGTAAATAAAGCCCTCACCTACACAGAGAGACACAATTAAATTATGCCAAACATTAACTACAAAAAGTGATGTCATGTTTAAAATCATTCAAATCAGAATTTCAGTTAAATATGTCCTCAACTGCCCTGAGTTATTAACACTGAAGGAACCAAGCTTCCCAAAGGTAAAGCTCGGAAAGACAAGGAAAACCCACACATTTGAAGGGTCAATCTTAATTTGGATAACATTAAAACAAAAGAATCTGTGTAACATCATGTTCCTCTGACTCTTACTCTGGGTTAACTACATCTCTTCAGCCTCCTGACAATTATCTGCATTTTGTATCCTGCCTTCTGGTACCTGGAGCCAGGGCTGCTCCAGTAAGCACCTCGATAGGCTTGCTCCAGGTACTTTCTCTCAACATTATAGAGGATTTTATTTCCTTCTCTCAGCATGTACAGGATTCTCTTTCAACTCCTGACACACACACACACACACATACAAGAGAGCACAAAATAAAGCATACTGGCAACACACAGAGGAAATGCCAGAAGGCGTAACCAAGGCTGAGAATTTATGAAGGTACGACAAACAGAAATAAGATTTTTTAGTGGAAGTCTAATATTAAAGGACTTCATCTTCCAATCGACAGAGACATGGGAAGGAGGAAGGAGTCGCTATGAGAAAAGCTGCTATTTGAAAGAGTTTATCAACTGCCCCAGGTGACACCAAGCCCCAGAAGGTATCCATGGCACTGAGGGCTTGCCCCACCATGGTGTTCTATACAGTGCCACAGACAAGGATGGAGCTGTAGCCGTGGGGAAGGGGCAGACTCGAAGGCAGGAGACTCCTTCCTCAGCTGGGGAGATGCAGGTAAGTCTGTAATGATCGGTGGATGGGGGTCATTTCTGTTTGGCTCGGACTTGCTATGTAACAAGGAAATATGCCAAGTCGCTCTGGAAAGACACAAACTTTCTTGAAGCAATCAGTGAGTAAGCAGGGATCCCACAGCATGGAGAAGAACTGGAAGATAGCGGAACGGCTTTGTCCGCTCCTGCTGCTTCTGAGAATGCTGACTCAGCAAATCGGACTCAAAGTTACCCCAGAGATGGGAGGAGATTACTGCTTCCTAGTCTCTTCTCACTGGGCAGACTTCCTGAAGAGTGGGGATAGCCAACCTTGCTGGTTACAGCCTCAGCAGAAATTCACCTTGTCAGACTTATGTAGTCTTCCTTCCTTCTTCAGTGAGGACAACGGTGATGGCAAGGGCTTCATCACTAGAATTGCTTCAGAGAGCTCTGAACTCCAAGGAATAAATGGTACTCAAGGAGTATTAACTCTCAGGGGACATGCCACAGTACCAAAGACAGTGGTCATGCCTATGATTGGGATCACTGTTAAGAGACTACTATTCCTGCAGATTTGTTCAAAAATTTGGACTTATCTATGCTTCAAGAAGTTGGAAAGACATTTGGCATGTAATATGAGTCTCATGTTCATTCTAGCAGCACTTGGGCTCTACAGCTGTCTCTCTCCTTCCTTGAACGAACTCCTACTCAGAGAGCAGAAGACATTTACAGTGTCTTCACAAAGGCTGGGAACTGAAGAAACTCCTCCAGCATATGCTACACTGGGGTCCCCAGTACAAGAAAGTCATCGACCTGATAGAGCAGGTCCAGAGGAGAATCACAGAAATGATCAGAGGGATGGAACACCTCTGCTATGAATAAAGGCTGAGAGAGGTGGGGTTGTTCAGCCTGGAGAAGAGAAGGCTCTGGGGAAACCTTATTATTTACATACTGAAAGGCTGCTGTAGAGATGGAGAGAGACTTTTTACCAGGGCCTGTAGTGACAGGAGAAGAGGGCAAAGGTTTTAAACTGAAAGAGGGTAGGTTTAGACTGGTATAAGGAAGATTTCTTTTTTTTTCTTTCTTTTTTGATTTGAGGGTGGTGAGATACTGGTTGCCCAGAAAAGTTGTGGATACCATCACTGGAAGTGTTCAAAGTCAGATCAGATGGGCTTTGAACAACCTGATGTAGCAAAAGATGTCACCGTCTCTGAAGGTCCCTTCCAACCCAAACCATTATATGATTCCATATTCCACTATTTTACCATATATTCACATTATTTTTCAATGAAGTACTTTGGAGAAAAGCCACAGGCTCAAAGATGTAAAAAAAAAAACAAAAAAAACCCCACACAACAAAACACCTACACTGAAACAGAATGCACAGGCAGATTTTTCCACTGTGCCAAGTTTCACAGGCATATCTTGATTTTCTTCTATTCAAAAGGCACTCTGACATGGAAAAATGGAGGAAGACGGTAATTTTCCCCAACTTGGGAGAACTGCCTGTTAGAGAAACAATTCTGTCTCTCTCCATCAACAGAAAGGTACAGGGAGGCAAGACAACCAAGACATTTGGCCAGATGGACACAAAAATGCATCTTCCTCAAACTTTAGCTGTACATGCTCATGACTCAAGGAAGTCCAGCAGAAATTTCTCCGTGTAAAAGGTTGAGCTGTTCAAAAATTTGCAAGTGTCATGTTTCACAAAGAAAGGCCTGTGACTCAACAGTGGACAGTAAAAGCCTACAGCATTTTAAGGCAAGCTATTAGCTGCTAAAAACAGCTGCTTTTTTTTTTTTGGTTGTAAGGGAGATATATTTCATTACCCAGATCCACTGCAGTGAGCAAGAAAGAACTCTTACTGCAAAAAAGGAAAGCAATACACACAACCTTAATATGAAAGGTTTAAAATTTTACCATCAACTGATAACCAGCATCATTAAAACCATGATCACAAGATCCTCTTAGCAATACCATTAATATGACAGCTAAAACACCATAGTGACCACAGTCATGCCACTAGCCATGGTAAATAATCTTTTAAAATTAGTATGTTTCTAATAAAAGCAGTAAACGGGACAATTTTATCTAAATTAACAGCCAGCTGTATTTCAAAAACTATGATCAATATCTAGCATTATGACTCAATCAGAAAAAAAAAAATCATATCAAGCACAATCACTCTCTCCATAAAGCAGACAGATAAAAAGCATATAGGTAAACCATGCTGACTATCAAATTCTCCAAATGCGGTCATTTAAAAATGACTGAACTTCCACAGCTGATGCTGAGTCTTGTACACTTTCTTTTACGTTTGTCACTATAGCATCTTTAACAACACTAAGTACTGGGAGTCAAAATGAAATAAGAATGGCTTTTAGAACTTTCAAACAGTAGTAACTCACATTGCTGACCTAAGCAGAATTTATACAAATTAAAAGGGGAAAACCAGAATTAATTCCAAGCAGCCCATTCCTTGTGTTGGGCCTATTTCCAACTCCGAGGAGTTCTCATTAGAGGCAACTGTCTCTCTCCTGGGCTCAGTTACTGAAAAACCTCAAGTTTCCTGGCTTGTCTTATCCACACTGACAAACTGCAGATAAATGATCCAACTTGGCAAATGAAATAGTCTCTCAGGTACCAGAAGCAGTCCTATCTGCCACACCATTCTGTAAGAAATGCAGTCTGAACACTTTTTTTTAATGAGTTCTTCTTTTGGAAAATAAAGATAATACATATGAACACTTGACAGGATAATCTTCTATCACAAGTCACAAAGGATTTAAAGTCCACTGGACAGACTGATGCCATTTATTTTTAAATATTTCCAAAAACAAGAGTCAGCTCAGTAGCCAAAATTTAGGAAAGATAAAAGATAAAAGCCTTCTAAGAAGGAAGGAAATAAAATGTGCTGATGAAAACTCTTCAAGCAAAAGGAGCTTGTTCGGACTGTACCAAGTGGTTAGAAAGAACTGAAAGAAAAGTGAATACTCAGCTTTACAAATGCAGGCAAAGAATGTGTTTTGGCAGTGTTTGGCTACACCCATCTGCACACTGGGGCAAACAAAAATTCTTGTTAAGGTGCTTGTGCACAACTGTGGCATTGATCTAGACAAACTACCGATAAGTGACCTTTGGTCTTTCTCTAAAGTTTTTCATATTCCTGGTAGATGTCTCCAAGGAGCATGCTCCAGTTTGAGTATATTATCCAGAGACAGGATCAGCGTTCCTAGATGAAAAGACTATGTGGGACTGCTCTACTCAGTGCTTGAAGACTTCAATGATCACATAGTTCTTAATATGATCTGAGCTCCAAGCAACAGAAATACAAATTGCTGGTAAGGAAGCATCCTTCAACATTTTGCTGAGGTCACTTGCTCTACAGTAGGAAGTACCATGACTGCTCTTAACAGTTCCAGCTTAGCCACTTCATCTGCTCCTTGGCACAAGCTGAAAAGCACATGTAGCTCAGACGGCTCTCCATGAGACTTTGTTACAGAAATAAAAACAAGCAGTTTTCCTCGCTTATGTCTGACAGCAAAAGAAAGCTTCTCTTCTGGGAGCCTTCAAAAGAAAACTATTAGGTTAATAATGCTGACCTAGATTAAATTCAGAAGTTGCCACAAATTAATACTTGGGTTGATCATTCAGTGATTTTTATGCCTTTTTTTTGCTAGGACACAAGTGTAAACTAACAAGGCTTGAATTTCACCACTACATTAACATACTTGATAGGTGCTACAAAGGCTGTCTTCCTGAAGAGGTGTCACAACAATCAGTTTAAAAGGCTGACTTGTAATACTGGGGAATAGGATCACTCTCTGAGGATAAAATTCTTTCTGAGCTGGGAGGAAACTCCAATTGAAGACTAAACCTGGCAGATTCTGGAGGCAGAGAAAGGCTCACTGCCATGAATTTAAGCTTAGCTCTTCAGTTGCTGCAAAGGAAAGAAAGGGACAAAAGTCTGTGCTTCTCCTTTCCTTTGGGCCTCCTATAACAGACCGTGTAAATCAGTGCAGCTCATCCCTCTGCAGACAACAGGCCTGGAGAATGTGGACAGTAAATAAGGTGAAGCAGTAGTACCTATTAAAAAATAAACCAGCAATTTATTTGAAGACATAAACTGGATTTGTGCTTTGCCACTGAACTCTTTATCCAAAGAGAAGACATTCCTACAAGACTAAATTCACAGGTCCCAGGATGATGCCAAACATCTAGAGACAACAAATATGGGGTTTCTCTTGGTTATTTTTAGAGCTGCAGGCTTAAAATTGCCAAGAACTTGATCCGTATGTGGTGCTCCCCTAAACAAAGGGGGAAGATACATATGAACGTCTGAAAATGTATCAAAGCCATGAAATATGGCTGGAAACTTAATATTTTAGGTAGTGGACTACAGAAGGGCCATAAAAAAAGGATATATCCAAACAAATCAGAGACACAGGCAATAGATCAAAAGACAGGTAGCTGCTAAGACAGAAGAGCTATGACTTAACCTTGTTAAAGTACTGCTAGACCAAAGACATCCATGGTTGCAAGTCTTTGTATATATGTATATGGCTTTGGATAAGCACTCAGAAGTAAAAGTCTCCAATCTTTTTTAATAGAAGTTTCAAAAGTGGGATGAAATTGGCTTGATATTTCTTACTTTGTTACTGAGAAAATGCTAAGGAGATTATGCAGCACTTTTGTGAAGGAAACATACAGCCTTGCAGGACAAGTAACAAAACTATTATTTCTGCCTTCATGGTGTTACAGAATATCAAAACAAGTTATTGTCGGCATGAGACACTAGTGACTTGACATTTCAGGCTGATGTTTACTTGAATAGGTATCTTTTGAAAACATCTTGATAAAAGCAATGTTTCCAAGTTCTAACTAAGGGTCCTAAATTGTCTGAGACCTGCACAGAAACAAGCTTTAAAGATTCCATACTGTAAGAATTTGGTTACTTTTGACAACTTACTGCTATAAAACAAGTTTGCAAACTACTGAGAAACAAAAATTACAGAAAATTCTTCATAAGCAGCATTTGACAGAAAATACTAAATTTCTCAGACACCTTCCAGTCTCCTTACCTCTTGTCCTGAGAGGTAGTATGCTGCTAGAAGACCGCCAATGAAGCGAATATTGACCTCAAAAACAGAAACTTCAGAATTCTAGAGCAGGAAGAAAAAGTAAATAATTAATCAACTCCCAAACTAAAAAAAAAAAAAAAAAAAAACAACCAAAAAAAAAAACCACAACACAAGCAAATCAAGGCAGAGGCAAGTACATAACCTAAACCAGTATGCACGCAAGGTTTTGTACCGTTTCAGTATCTAGATCTATACTGAAATTCCTGTGCGCATCTTCATGACACCAAGTGATAATTCTAGTTACAGTTTCAACTGATTTTTAAAAACCAAACCAGTTTTTCTCCTGCTCTCTAATCGCATTATCACCATGATGTGCAATTAAAGGTGTTTGGGGATGGTGGCAAAGGCGGCAAAGATTGTACATTTCCATGATTCAGCATCTTTTCTCTTACATTCAAGCATAACACCAAATCTTCTGGGTTTACAGGATAAAGTAGAATAATAATTAGAGAATTCCTGTAATGTGTTTTCTTAACCTGAATTACCAATGTGCAATCTCAAATTCAGAGTTTAACTTTAACATAGTCTCTGTCTGGGAATAGCCTTTCTGTATTTAATGTTACGACAAGTACAGCAAGACCACTGAGAAACTCAAGAGAATAAACCATTTTACTGCCTTCCTCCACATTAATGTCCTAGGGCAAAATTCACCAGTACATTTTGACTCATTAAATCCACAGAAAAATTAAGAGGAACTAGCTAGCTTTAGTATCTTTCGACCTCTCTCTCTACCCTGTTCACTCCTTTGCCTGCACACACCCCATTTGTCTCCCTTTTATCCAGAAAAGTCAGTAGAATGTACACTGTACAAGTTGACCCACCAACTGGAACACAGTTGAAATGACATTGATATGTGTATCTTTCCCTTTACACCATTTCTATGGCACCTGCAGTTGTATCATGCATTTTACTTCTATCCAAAATAAATGCATTTTGTACATATTATTTGTTTCAGAAAGATTATATGAATACTTTAAAAATTTCCTCAAACAGCACTGATGATTAAAAGTCTAAGGTCTGATATACTCCCAAATACAGATTTTTAGTAAAAGATATATTTTTATTCACATACAGGTGATACAAGAAATATATCAACAATGCAGCAACAATTCAACTCAATACTTGTTAATGTCATGAATCATACGAGGAATGGTACAGTGTAGAGTGAAACCAATGATTTCTATTTCCTGGTAAAAGAATCCAAGAAGAACGAATTTATGCATTTATTTACTTATTTATAAGCTTCAAACCATAAGGAAATCACTCAAGTCTGGTATATATAAGACAACTCATTAACCTTCAGAAATGCTTTTTAATATAGGAAGCTGTAATCAAACCCCAGTGGGTCACGTAAATTTCTTCCACCCAAACCCTAGATTAATTCTGCAAATTTATACTGATATTGCCTCAGGTCAGACAAAAGTTATGAGAGTAATTTAGTTCACCCTCATAATGGTACCATTTTGTCAACACTGTCTCCGGTATGTTTAAGGTCTTCAGTTTTAGACTGAATAATTATATGGCACTAAATTAAAAAAGCAGAGTAGAATTTCTTTAATGTTTGCCAGACAGTGAATGTACAAAACAAAAGGAAAAAAACCCAGACAAATGCTTTCTGAAATAGAGGATATAATATAAAAACAAAAATAAGCATCTGCTCAATTCTGACTGCTTATCTACATTTCATTCTGTGTATTAGTGAATGAAAAATTATTTTTGGAACCATAGGGCAAACCCAATGATTGAAATACAAATTCTGTTAGGGAGTCTGTGACACAGCCCTGAAATTAGTAATGAGAACACTAATCAACAAGGATAAAAGAGAGTAATTTCTTCCATGAGTAAAACCTCATCTTTCTGCATTAACTTCTGAGGCCCTGTTGGGTCTCACTGACCATTTTCCCTTTCTTCCATTATCTGATTATGATTTGTACTTTGAAAATACAACATACAGATGTACTTTTACTTATAAGTGAAGTATGAAAGGGTTGGGCTTTTTTCAGAATACATAAAATTACAAACACAGAGAACTTCACTAAAGCTTACATCTGAACTTTGGATACTTTGAATCATTAGTTTTGTAAGTTACAGCTGAAAGACCTCTTCTGTCTCCCTGCAAGAGGAACAGTGTGAAAAGGACTAGTGACAAATTAGGGCAAGTTCTACTCACCACACTGAAATCAAGATTTTTGTCAATCCACTCTTGTCCTTCTCTGAATTCATCATGAAGCCCCATGATATAAAGAGTATCCAGTGCATCTACTATGGTAGCACCCATTTGTGAGTTTCCTACACACAAAAAGAACTTCTATTACAAGTGATTATTACATTACTTCTTTTAAATATCACCAGTACGAGAAATTAACCCAAGCAGTAGCAAAGCCAAGTTACTACAAAGATGACAGTAGAAAGAATAATCAAAATGAGCAAGGAATTCTCAGCTACATAAGAGGATCCAAGTTTTGCAAAAATGAAACCACCTAGTTACTGAAAGCATGGACTCAGGGGCACAGACACCCTGCCTTGGCCTGATGCCAAACAGCAACAATTTAGAGTTGATTGATGAGTGACTCATGGTGAACCACTGACCATGTTAGCCTTGACCTACCTACGCCACCCTAACCTACGCTGTTGCTGTTACTAGACAGAGGTCTTAATTTCTAGAGCAAAGCAAGAATTACCATAGGTTTATTTATTTTCATGGAGAGCATAAAACTTTCTATGCCCTAAGACAGTAGCCAAATTTTACTGTTCATACCAGTATTCTATAAAACAGTGCAATAACAATATGATTAGCAATTTAATGGCAGTAGTCTCCTAACACATTAAGCCAATTTTATTTTTTCTAATGCGCTTTTTATCCATAATGGAATTTCTACAGCCACAGTGCTCCTGCTTGGTTGTTTCCGATTTTTTACATGTTTAGAGATATTTTTTTCCCTCAAGAATAACAATAACTAGATGAAGCCATCATCACCATTGTATTTCTTTTACACACCTAATGACTGATACTTACATGCAAACTTAATTCCATTTTCAGAGATTTCTTTCCCAAAAAATAAAAATTAAACACAGTCTCTGACAAAGTAATCACCAACTAATTTCTTCGAAAATAGCCACACATCTGCTTTCATTAACTTCAAATAGATATGGAAAGCCCTAAGTCAGTGCTATTTGTCAAAAATATTCAAGTACAGATGGGGACACACTACCTTTCAGTAAGATTAATTAAAAGACATCCTTTGACAAATTGGCCACCAC
>VZTO01024022.1:0-11354 GCA_013400615.1 Syrrhaptes paradoxus
CCTGTCTTCCCATCAGCTCCCTCCGCTGGCCCTCGCTGCTGGCCCTGCCAGCTCTCCTTGGCGTGAGACCACAGGTTCCCATCAAATGTAGTGGTCAATCGGAGTCAGCGCGGGGATGGGCTGTGTTGTGGGCATCTGTGCAGCGGGCTGGGGCTGAAACGCTGGATTCCTGGTGATGGGAACTCTTCCATTCCCTCCCACGGAGTTAAGGGTCAGTTTGTGGGAGAAGCAGAGGGAGCAAGGGGAGCAGCTTTGCCAGGCAGAAGTGCTGTGACCCAGGTAGCTACAGGGGATTCAAAGCTGTCTCTCTGGCCCCTGTGCATTGCAGGGAGCTGAAGATTTTTGGGCTCCCAGCTCGGGTGCTTTTTTGCTTCTTCACCAGCCTTGTGTCTGCAGCAGAGGCATGGTTCAGTTAGGGAGGTGGTTGGGGGTGTGGAGGGAAGGAAAAGTTTGAGAATGCAATACAAGGGAAACCAAGACAGTTCTCATGCTACAGGATGAAACTTTTACTCCTTATACCCCATCCATTCCTGTCCTCGAGCACAGAACTGAGTTTTAACTGCTCTTTGAGCAAAATACCATCCCTCCAGTGAACAGAGACTTGCTTTTCCCCAGCCGGGTCTGATGCTGCTCCCTGATGTTTTCTCTCTGAGAGTCACCTTAATTCTCTCTCAAACAATTGCAGCAGGTTATTATTTTTTTTTTTTCCTACTCTTCACCACTACAACCCCCCTCATTTTCCTGCCTCGTTTGGGCTTGGCAGCCAGCAGTGTTAGGCAGGAAGGTGTCGGAGGAAGGGAAGCAGCATGTGTGTCTCCAGCCAGATGAACCTGGAGTTTCTTCTCGTCGTGGTGCCCTGGGAAAGCTATTCACAGACCTGGCTGGTTCCAGTGGCCTCCCGAAGCCAGTCCTTCCCTGAACACACTCCCACCCATGAGAGTGCCAACAGCTTAGGATGGGGCTGCGCCTGGGCTGAAAGTCCCCACTGCTTCCCACCCTCCTCACCAGCTGACACACCAGCTGTCCCTTCCAGCTACTGGAAAGCTGCCTTCCCTGGGTCTCTAACTCACCCTTTTTATATAGAAGCTGGTGTAACAGTGTCTGCGCAGCAGCATTATTGCCATCGGTGCCATTAGCTGCTGGTTTTGTTTTTTTTTCCTCCGTCTTTCCTCCGCTGCATGAAGTAGACCTGTGAGCATCTTATGCAGGGCAAAAGTACGGGATACAGCAAGAAATCCCTGGCTTGGGAGCAGCTGGGATTGTCTCCTAGTGCTCTGGTAGCATCAATGGGAGATAAATAGCAAAATGCTGTCTTGCTCGCTGTGCTGGTGTGAGTATCCAGCGTTGCACTGGTCTTGTGCCTTGCCTGGTTACCTAGAGATTATTTTTTTAAAAAAAAGAACAAACAGCAAACCACCATGGGTTTATGTTCTGTTCTGGGCTCTTTTCTTTAATGACTACCGAAGGATTTTAATGTCTGATGTGCGATGATATTTAATGTTCCTCCTTCTGCCCTGCTCAAGTGGTGTTTGGTCCTGCAACACACCATTAAATGCTGCTGGGCTCTGCCCCCCTGGGGACGCGTTTCTGTGGCAAGTGGGCTGATTTGGGTGAGACGGACCATGAAACAGCCTCCGCGTGTTTGGTTTTACGAGGAAGGAGGGAACACGCAAAGGGAGTGAATGCCAACATGCAAGGATCAACCTCCACTTTGAGGAACCTGGCTCCAGCGATGGAGTCTATTGCAGGGCGCGTGTTTAGGAGCCTGAAGCCTGTTGTTGAAGAAGTTATTTGGGAGACCTTGTGTCTTCCCTGGTGCAGGATCCAGCCCGCTGCAAGGTGCATTATTGGGATAACGGGAGGGCAGTGCTGGTGGTTGCTGCACCTTTCCCTGTTTCCTTCCTCCCTGCATCTGGGTGTTTCAGACGGTGCAAAACTGCAGCTTTTCCTGGCAGGCAGCACAGTCTGCAGGGCTGTGAGACGGGGTCCAGGAGGCTGAGGGGCTCCGTGTGTTGGGGCGGTTTGGAAGTGATGGAGCTGCAGCTCAGGAGGCAACTGGCAAGGGTGTGCTCGCAGCCTCCTGCGGGGACAAGGTGTTTGCTCTCTGGGCATCTCGAAGGGGTGCTGGTGGTACTCCAGAAGTTGTGGCTTCTGCCTCAAGGCACCGCTTTACAGCATAAATGCCACCACGGCCAAGGAGGTGACGAGCAGACACTGTTCTAATGAATATAATGAAGGTTTTCTGTCTCCCCATCTCCTCCTGCCTGCTCATCGTTTCTCCCTTCTGTTATTCCTCGGGGGCTGTATCTCTCCAGCAGCACATGGAGACCCCTCCCTCTCATAGCACCTCTTTTTCTAGGCTGCTGGGTTGTAGGAGCGGTTACCATGGGGTGGGGATGCCCCAGGCAGCCCGTGCTGATGCGTGCTGGATACCGTACAGAAAGCAGGCCCTGGGGGCCGTGGTGTTTTCGGTACTATGATTTCCTTTGTGGGAGGCTGGTAGACATGTGCCCAAGCTGTTGGGCTGGAAATTGCAAGGATGAGCACCAAAGAGGCTGTTCCTTGCCGTACGTTGCTGAAGACTGCGACAGCTACAGGAGAAAATGAGCCCAGTGAGCTCCTGGACTGAACTGCTGACACCCTGAACACCCCGGTCACAATCCGTCATCTCCCTGTGCCCAGCTCCCTCACCTGTGCAGATGCTGACCAGCCTGCCAGGAGGGCATGAGCATCTGTCCCTTTGCAAATGGGAGGCTGGGGTAAGGCTGGGAGGAAGGGCAGTGAATGAAATCATAGAATGGTTTGGGTTGGGAGGGACAGATCCCTCCAGTCTAGCTGCTTGCCCTCCACAGAGGAGACACGACGTGTCTGTATCCCTCTTCTCCCCCTTCCCTTTCTCCAGGCGTGCTGTCTTTGGAGACAAGCAGCGACCTGGAAGCTGTCTCCACTCCCCATCCTAGTGGGCCACCATCACGATGGCCAAGGGCCAAGCAGAGGATGCAGTTTGTGGCCAGCGTGCCTGCTAAGCAACGTAATTTCTGCGCGGTGGGAACGATGCATCACCCGGGTCCGCAGGGTCTGTGGGTATTGAGTTACTGCTAATGGAGAAGGGATGCTGAATTGAATGCAGGAACGCTCACTGAGTGCTCCCGCGGGAGGACAGCGGAGGCTGCGTCCTGCAAGGGGAAGAAGGAATTGCAAGTCCAAGTCTTCCTTGAACTCTCTTAATTCATCTTTAGGACTCTGGGGCAGGCATTGCTGTGGGGTGTCCCTGTGAGCTGAGCCCTGCTATTTCCCAGCTTGGCTCCAGCTTTTCCTCCCTGCTGCTGCTCACGTGCTTTTCCAGGACTGTGAAGCTTCCCACGCTGCAGAAAAGAGTAGATATTTTGGGAGAGAAGGTGTAGAAGCTTGTCTTCAAACCTCAGGTCTTTGTCCTGCCCTCTCCATCAAACTCCTGCCAGCTGCCAGGGACCCGCCGGCTCCGGCAGCAGCCTCTTGCCCTCGACTCGTGCTCAGGAGCTGGGCGAGGAGAGCACAAAGGGGAGCAAGGCTGAGGAGTCTTCCCATTTCCCAGGGGTGCTTAGATCGAGGTGCCAAGACTCACTAGTGAAATATATATCCGTGACCTTTTGTCGCTCCTGTCAGGCGCTTCACACTCCTCGACGTGACACCGACAAAGTCACAAAGCCGCGTCTCAGCAGGTGACGGCTGCTCCCGCTGTCTTTCCCTCTTTCTGGCTGGTAACAGGATCTCCTTAAACACATCGTTGCATTTGCACGGTGACAAGCAAAGCTTTGCAGAGTAAAGTCAAACAGCTTGATGTGAAGCTTCGGCTCATCCCTTAGATGGGAATTGCAGCACTGTGTACACATCATCCCCTTTGCGTTTTGCCCAGGAGCAATGGAGTAGCGATAAAAATATCCCTTAGGCAGCAGTTCTCGTGACGTTAGTCCCTAGCCTGACTGGAAATGTCCTGATCTGTGATGTTTCTGGCCCAAGGTGATTTAGCAGGAGCTTGTGTGATTGCATTGAGCTCCAGCCGCCTCTGCGCTTTGGTCGGTGTTTGTGGGATCTCGGAGACTTCATTATCTTGGGGTTTGCTGGATTTTTATCTAAAGTTATGTGGGCAGGAAATCTTGCAAGCCCAGACACCTGAGATCACAAAATCAATTCTGCCGTCTATTAAATAGGTGTAATTCCCATTGACAGCAGTGAAAGTTACAATTTCGCAGCAGAAGGTGGAATTGGATCCATACGTATTACAGACAGAAAACCCATCATTGGCTTCTCTCTGGACCTTTTTCCAAGGTCAGTGCAAGACCCTTTCCAAGTGTTTATGACCAGTGCTTCACTCCAGTCTATAGTGGACTGGAGATATTGGTGTTTCCCACCACCCTGCTTTACCATTTAGTGCGACAGAGGGTGGAGAGCAAACCCTGCTCCCAATGGTTTCCTTTTTTTTGTCCATGGTTTTAAAGTGGTTTAACTCGTGACATTTTTCATTCTGTGAAGGTTTGGATTTTTTGTTTTGTTGGATTATATTAAGCACTAAAAACACTGAGATTTATTCCTCCTGGCAGACCTCCCTATCCCCCCAAGCTTCAGTCCCATCTCCATCCCTTCTCCAACAGAAGTGTGATTTGCTCTCCAGGCTCTTCTGTGCCCTCCAGCTTGTTCCTGCCACGTCTACGACTGGAATAACCAAGGCTCAGACCTTGCCAGAGCTGAGCTTTGCCTCTGTTTCTGGGTAGGCTGGAGCAGAAGGGCACCAGCCTTGTCTTTACTTGTTGGCAGGCGCTTGCGAGGTTGGAGGTGGACAAGGGCCAGTCTGGCGTTGCCGGCAGCTTCTTACGAGCGCTGTTCTAGCCATCACCTGCCCCACGTATGGGCTTCACGTGAGCTGCAGGCAGCTGTGCAGTGTTTCAGATGTGGTGTGGCTGCTTCTCACAGCTCATAAAATAACGGGGAAGCTTCAAAGCAGCAGCGTGCCACAGCTAATGAGATTGAAGGCTTTCCTGCTTTGATAACGCACGCTTTTCTAGTTTCTTCCCACTGTGACGCCAGGTCTGCCAAGAGCTGTACCAACACATGCTTTGGATATGCAGGTTTGACCAAGCCCTTTGCCACCAAGATCTTTGGTTGGGGCAGAAGCCCGGGGCAGTGCTTCCATCCTGCTGCATGGACCCAGAGCTGGGCAGCTGGCAGCTGGCCGTAGCAAAAAAAGTCTCGAGGTGACAGGGAATATTCTGAAAAGCAGTTGGCTGCAATTAGTTGTTAATCTCGGCTTTGTTGAAGATTTGCTGGAGGATTTTAAAAATTGTGAAGCTCAAGGACTGAAAATCTGCATATTCCCAAATTTGAGGTCACCGGAGTGGTGTGAGACGTTCTAGTCTCTCTAGCGTGGTGCTGCAATGTCATCGATAGCTATGTTGGTGTAAATCCAGTGCATCTTTCTTTGCCTCAAAGCTGCTTCTTAGTGAGGGATGTTAGCATGAATGAGATCAAATACATGCCTGTGCCACCCTGGAAAGGAATGGAAAATGAAGTTACTGATTGTTTGTGGTCATTAAAGACCAGAGTTGCCTTTTTTTTTTTTCCCCCATGAGTTCTGGCCAAATTCCAGCTCTAGGTAATTATATTCTGCTTCCCTAATTCCCTCTGAAGCTTCAAATCAGTTTAGATTGCTTTTCCCTTTCTAGCCTGAGCAATTAGATAATGTTCCTTAGCCCTGTTAACCAGCTCTGTGCCACCTCAGAGGAAGCTGCATTTTATTGCTCATGGAAGCAGCCCCTTTCCCCACCTGTGTAATTATAAAAGTCTTTTTTGATATGACAAATGACAGCAAAATGTGAGGTCAAGTGACTTCTCACAGCTGGCGTGCCTGGCATCTCCACTCTGCTAAGGGCAAGCTGCAAAGGGTGCTGAGTCCTCTGCTGGTTCTGCAGCGTGCCCCAGCTGCCCTGGATGGTTTTGATGGGAGTTCATCACATTCTTGGGTAGGGCAGATGGGAAAGGGGTGGTACTTGTGTTTCGGCAGTGGAAATGGCACTTGGAGTAACCGGCTGCAGAGGAGACAAGAGATAAAGGCTGTGTCGAAGGGGAGTGCAGCGGGCATGGCATGGGAAATGATGAACCGCAATATGGGGAGGTGTTGGTGGTTCTTCCTAACGGCTCCACGCTGCATATATGCATGCAATTTTCCGTGTTGCACTTTCTAGCAGAGCAGCTGGTGATGTTAATCCTTTGCCCTTATCGGTTGTGTAGAGCAAGGATTAGCAGAGCATGAGGCACACCCCTCCAACTCCTTTCCTGGAAAGCTGAAGATGGTGAGGGGACATTTGGCTTAATCCCTTGCACCGGGCAGAGAGAGAGAAGGGACGTTGCACTGCCGTTTGTGTTCCTTTTGAGTCTCAAGTGGGTCAGTGTAGAAGGGAAGTGGTTTCTCTGGATTTGAAAGGGGATATTGAGTGGAGCCTCTTATGTGCAGAAGGGTGGGTGTTTAGCTTCTCGTGCTCCCACCCCATCCCATGGACTCCTTGAGTGGCTCTTGTCTTTCTCGTGGTGGCAGTCTGCTTCCCGTCATCCCTTGAAGCCCTCTGAAGAGGGAGGATGCGTGTGTTCCTTGCTGTGGTGGTGTATCAGTCCCAACCAAGATCCCTGATGGTCACACCTATTCCTGTAATAGCTGATGGGAGCTTAGGTCCCCTGGCTGTGTGCCTTCAAGTGATAAAAACCCTGCTACAAGACACGTGCTTTGGGTGATGTTTTCCCACCCTATCTTCAACCGCTGTCTGCAGGGACAACTTGGGCTGAATGCCAGAACAAGCTCCTTGATGCAAACATGAAAGCAGCTGGAGAGATGCTTCTCTGGGGTCATTTGAAATCTTGATGAAGCTCATCACCGTGCAGCAGGCTGTAGGGAAGGCTTGCCGATGACTTGGCAAGTACCATGGGACTCCTGTCTGTAACGTGTGGTTCCTTGAGCTCTTTCTTGCTGTTGGCCCATTTGCCTATGGAAAGTGATGGCATATCTGTATGCAGGGACAAACCAGTACTGTTGTATCCCTTTGGCATTAACCGAAGAGAATCAGCACCAGAAACCGTGGGAGCAAGTGCAGTAAATAAGAGTGAAGCCTAGTTGCACAAAAAGTCTAGCAGGGCTTGGACATCACGTTGATGATACCAAAGGAGTGGGATTTCTCTACTCTTCCAGGCTAGTGAATGGAGACCAGGAGTGTATGGGAGTAGGGACCTGTGGGTGGGTTTCCAGCTTGGTTTTTTTTTTTTTTTTTTGCTCGCTTCTAGGTGTTTGTGGGCTCCCTGAGCATACCTGCGCTTGTTTGCTCTCTGCCCATCCGATTCCTCGGGCAGCAGTTGCTGTGTGAAAGAGTTGTGGGGTCAGAGCTGTGCTGCTTCAGGCGTGTTTGATGTTTGTCACTGCAGTGACAAGTCTTTCTGGGGCTCTCAGAGAGTTCTGCGTAGACAAAATCAGCTTTAAGTTTAATGCATGATTATCAGCAGGAGGAAGAAAATACTTGGCACTGTCTTGGTGACTGATGGTATTGGGCTTAATTAATGGAGAGCAGTCTGTCCCCACATGCATCCGGCCCTGCCTCCTCATCCTTCCTATCAGTAGCAGCTTAGGTTTGTTTTTAATTATTTTTTTTATTAAGTGTTGCGCAGAACAGTAAAACCCACATCAGATTAGGGAGGATATTAATCCTTCGCGCTTCTCTAGCACATGTCATCTGATGACAGAGGTTTGTTTTACAAACATTAATTACGAAGCTTCACAACCCCCCTGCGAGGAAGGTAATAACCACAATAAGACTTGGCACTTCTGTGGTGTTTTGCATCTTCAAAAAGTTGTATAAACAAGAAGCTTTAAAGTACCTGCATGACACAGTAGTGCAGTTATTTGAAGGACACATGGAGAAAGAAGATACACCAAGGGGAGAACGTGCTTGCCCAAGGACATACATCAAGACAATTACTGACTAGTGCTCAATGAAGATTATTCTCAGTTTCGGGGTTTCTTTCCCACCCTCTGTCATCCTTGGTGTCACAGTTGAGCAGTGATACATGAGAGTGGTAGAGGGTGAAGACCATGGACTGAAGACCATGAAGCCCGTGTAACTGAGCGAAAATAGAGGATGTCATGTCTTCTGGGTGGAGCTGGGGTAGTTCGGCTGAAAAACTTGGTGGTTAACAGGGTCTGGAAGAGCTGTTTGCTGTCAGTGCTCAGTGGTGGCTGGTGGTTTGGAACATTTCTGCTGCTGGGAGTGAAATCCTTTGGTGTTGAATGAGCAGCTCCCCAGCTACTTCAGTTGGCTTCCTGCCCCACTCCTTGGCAAGCAGCAACAGGGAAAGCACATGGCTGAGACGTGAACTTTTTGTTCCCCACTTATTTTAGGACGTGATCAAACAGGGAGAGAAGTGTGAAGGTGTGGTGAGGATAATACATGAGAGAGCAGCTCATTTTTGGGTGTTCAGCAGCACACATGCTTGTTGCCCTGCAGAAGGAGGAGCAGCCCTGGTTGCAATCATTGCTGGAATAAGGCATGACTTCTGTTTTTTCCCCAGCCAATTTTGTAAGCTTGTCGAAACCAACTTGTGTCCCTTAGGATGAGGATTAGCAGGAGGGATTTGCAAGACTCAGAACAGTTCTTGGTTGTTTCCTCGGTGTAATTTCTACAGAAGCAATCTTTTGTCACGTTGAGCTTTGAAATGCCTCGAGGTAAGCGTGCTGCCCATCTCAGTGAAACAAACTGGTGTTGCCTCGGTAACTGGTGACATGTCTTGTGGGACAAACACTGGGAAATGGTTTCACAGGTCCCTGTCAAGCCATCAGTCTGGTGGGCTGTGGGAGAACTACACTCCTCTGGGGCGTAACCACATCTGGAGTCTTCCCCCTTTGTGCAGAACTGGAAGAGGCTGAACCTGAGGGCAAAACGAGCTGTTAGAAGGCAAACCAGCACAAACCAGCGTCTAGGGGATGGCAGTTCCAGTTCGCACACAATGGAGGTTCAAGGGCGTGTTTTCAGAAAGTGTGCCTCTTTCCCTCTTCAAACACTTTTTCTTTTTTCTTTTAAACGGGAAGCCCACTGTCTAGTTTTGTGTTCATTTGTCCAAGGGTGTTCAGCAGCAGGCTGGGTTGGTCAGAGTCCTTAAGAAGGGAGATGGGTTTGAGACTTTGCTCTTCTTGGGAGTTTTCTTGCCCCCTGTCCCCTTCAGAGACCAAGGGACTGTTTTGTTTGCTGTGAGGTGGGCTGCTCGGTGTCACTCCGCAAACAGCTGAAGGTTTGGGAGTGTTTTAAAGAAAATAAAATTTCTTACTAATATCAAGAGAACACCAAATGGAGCTGAGGAGAAGAGATTTTAAAATAGGCGAGGCCAAGGGCAGGCTGAGACCTCAACATAAGTAGGCTGAAGCCTTTTCCCCTGCAGAAGAGAGTTGGAGAACAAAAGTCTTTAAAGATCTTTCCTCTCCAGACACGCTTCGGCTTTTAGGCTGGTGCCTGCCAGCATTTCAGTCTCTCAGAGCTTTATTTCCCTGGTGTCAAAGATCATCTTGCTTCCTTTGCAAGGCTGTCAGCTACACCCCGGCTGCTTTGATACGGCCGCGTCAGTCCGCGAATCCCCTCTTGTACAAGCTGCTCGACAACGTTTGCACGAATGCACGATCTCGGGGAGAGAATTCATCTCTGCCTCTACCCCCTGTGCACTCAGCCAGCTGAGAAATTATTTTAAACACCGTCCCGTGTGCATTAGCGCTTCCCCAATTTCCTCTGCGAGTCTCTGGTGTTTCAGATGATCTTTTGACTCCGCACGGATGCAGAGTAATAAATTCATAGCCTTGCTTTGTGCAACTTTGGCTCCCGAGTTCATCGCTATCAGTCTCTCACCAGGGAGCAGCCGAGCCAGCATCAGCTTGCCTTGCTTCTTCTTGCCTGTGTTTCACTTGTAATCAGATTATTTTTTTTTTTTGTGCAAAACTCTTTACTAGTCCATTTTCCTTTTTTTTTTTTTTTAATTTCCCCAAAATGGATGAATTGTTTGAGCTGCTGCAGCTCTTTGTCAGAATGAACTCCTCCAGGAGTTTTCAGAGGCAGTACCCACTGGGCATTGACTCCCCCATCACCTCCGAAGTCTGTGGAGCAACAATAAGCAGAATATTGGGCTGTGAGGAGTGGCCAGATGTGTTGCACAGCTGGAGAGGAGTAGATGGATCATCTATTGAAGGGAAGCAATGCAAACTGTTTGTTGTGGTGTCAAGAATATTTCACTGCGTGAGCAGCACGTGGCAGATGCAGAATGATGGAAGATGCTCCCTGGGTGCAGAGCCTTTAGAGAGGCGAGGAGGGGTTCCCCACGTTCTGCCAAAGTAACTGGCAGGGGGTACCCCAAGTCTAAGAGGGTTGTGAAAGACCCTCATCCAGCACTTGCATGCAAGGGGAGATAAAGTAGCAATTCCTGCATCAGGGTTTTCCCACCTTAAAATCACTCAAAAAGTCTAATGGGCTGGCTCTGGTGTGTGCACCACTGCCCTCTCCTGTGTGCACAGGGGATGCTGGTTGTGCAAAAGGCTGTGTTGCACACCTCTGTCACTTCTGGGCAGTGGGATGGGTGCTCTGCCCTCTCCCATGATGCTGAGGTCCTTGGGTGCCACTGAACACGGGGACACCCTGTGCCGTGGTGCAGGTTCCAAGCAGTGAGTTCATGTGTGAAAATGCAGCTTGCCCTCGATGGATTTACAGTACTTGGTCCTCACTGGATGGATGGATTTGCAGAGAGTTTGCAAGTCAATCTATTAGCTGGCTTGAATTAAGATGAATTTTTTTTTAAGTGTCATCAATAAGGAATTGAGAATTTCTCAGTCTCTTTCCTTGTCTGGAATTAATAACGCAATAGCACAGGCTCTTCCAGTGTAGCACATAATTAAAATTCATTGAACTCTAATGTCTAGGCTAAATTTGAAGAAAATAGGTTGTAATTAAACTAAGTTATTAACAGTTACTATATCTAATTATTGTGACTATGTGGTTCTGCTCTGGGTCAGATGGGAGATCATTATCCCAAACTCAGACCAACCCAAGATTTAAAAGGAGAGCTAATTAAGATGGGAGGTATGTACAGGTAAAATATCCCAAATAATACCAAGTTTTTGCAGTTGCGATGCCACAGACCAGCAACGTGATGACTAAGATGTATTACTGCCATTGGCTCCAGCTGAGATGAGACTGAGGTTTAAAGATAACATGTATTTTCCCTCTCAATCTTAACCGTTGCCATAATGAACAGAAGAGAAATAAATGTGTGTTCCCTTATCCTGCCACATCTGGATTTTTTTTTTT